>BDUI01001043.1:74431-108115 GCA_002335545.1 Apodemus speciosus
AAAAAAAGAAGGACAAGAAAGGTCACTTGAGTTAAGCTTGAAGATGAATACTACTATATTTTAAATGCATTAGAAGAAAGCAAACACTTAACATTTTCTGATTCATAATGAGTGCTGAGTTAGTGTTTGTCACTTTACTATTGCTACTCTTTTCAGTTCCTTTCTACGAGGAACTGATGCTTTTAGTTCCCTCGGTGYTTCCTTGTCTCCCTGTGCATGAACACTTGTATTCTAAGGTCATGGGTGGCCATATAGAAAAAGTTAATATTACTACAGCACAGTCCAGAAAGGAAACATATTTTCCTAGGAGTGCTTGTAGCCATATCATGTCAATATTCAAGAGTCTATGCCTTTTCCATAGAAGGCACAGCTACTTAGTCTGCTAYAGTTTATTCCTAACTAAAATAAGGGCCTGTAGTCATGACATACTAAATATGCATATTTGCTTACATGTGTTAAAAGTATATGTAAAAGAATTCCYAAGAGACAAGGTTAGAGAGAAGGCTAGGTAGTTAAGAGCAATGGATGCTCTTCCAGAGGAGCTCAGTTCAATTCCCARCACCCACATGGTAACTCTCAAGAATTTCTAACCCAATTCCCATGGATCCTATGTCTTCATTGGCTTCCAATGGCACCAGGCACACAGGCTGTCTACAGACATTCATTCAAAACAAAGGACATACTAGACAAATAAACAAGATATGTAACATAGGCTATATCTTGTCAGGGAACCTGGATGACTGAGAAGGATCATTTTTACTTTGAACCTTTTACTTTTGGTCCATCTTTTGCTTGTCAATCAATCAATGTAAAAACAATTTTAATGGCTCATTAAGGAAACAAATCAGAATTGTTTAACAGGAAGCTTAATTTTAGGTATAGGTGGGAAAAGGGATAATATATTATCTACATCCAAAGCCAGAAGTCATGTGCACTTACACAAAAACCATCTTTTGTGTTTTGAGTGTAAAGGAAGAAAAGGCAAGCTTTAGATGGAAGAAAGATGAAGCACTGACATGCTTCAGAGGATACAGATGCTTGACTGCTGAAGGTACAGATGAAGACTTGTGTGTTCTGTAGATATTCATCTGTGAGATGGCCAGATGATTTAAAGAACAGTTCCCTTATCTAATACTATTCTCAGATCTCTCCTACAGTTATAGTGTCTACCTTTTGACCCAAACAGTAAAATGTGACCTGAGATTACTGTGATTTCTTCTTTTAAGCATTTCTTCAACACAAGGAGATGTGGTGCTAGCWTTAAGCTCTTATAGTAGATTATTTGGTTTGCATTTAAAGATCAGTGAAGACAATGAGAAGCAATGGTTTTATGTTTTAAGTATGTTTGGAATAAAAGCTTGGATTTTTTGTTTTGCTTTTATGATTTGTTCAATCTTTGCAAGTGTATAAATGCCATGTATAATGTTTCATGTGTGAGAGAAGCAATAGTGAACAACTTCACTATTGCTGATATCTGAAACCAACTGCCAAGTGACAGATAAAGGAGTTTTTTTTCTTGAAGCACCAAAGGGGTGTTGGTGTTGGGGCTACCTGCTCAGAGAAGAGGGGTAGGGGAATGGAGGAAGGACTGTGGGACAGGGTGCTGGGAGGGGGCCAGAGAATAGAATATAAAATGAATAAGTAAAAAGTCAAAAAATAAATATCTCTAATTTTTATTTATTTAATGTATATGAGTGCTCTATCTGCGTGTACACCTGCATTCTAGAAGAGGACATCTGTCCCCTTTATAGATTCATGAGCCACCACGTGGTTGCTGGAAACCAAACTCAGGCCCTCTGGAAGAGCAACCAGTGTTCTAAACTGTTGAACTATCTCTCCAGTCCTTTATAGCTAATGTTTTAGTGACAAAGACTCAAATTTTCTTTATCAAATATGGCTTCAGGAAAATGTACACATATATTTCTACATAGCAATGTTGAAATGTGTAAACAGAGTAAGTTATTCCCACATAAGCTGAGTATGCTCCCCACAAAGAGCCATATAGACCATCTAACATGAGAAAACTTTTTTCTAGCTCTTAGTTAAAGGAGTCTCAGAGACTCTTCAAACAATATCAGCTATTGCATTTGACCTTGTTTGCCCTCTAGAGGTTGAAGGTAAGGTCCTGTTTCTGAAACATCATGTACTTGAGACACAAGACTCAGAGGATTCAAGTTAGATTTGACCTGAAAGTCTCTTCCCCGGGCCTAAACTTTATAATACTGGAAGATGCTGTACTAGTTGCCAAGTGAGAGAAGGAACCAGTGCTGTAAGGCCTATGAACCACAACAATGACTTGCTTGACAAGATATCCCCAGTGGTAATAGTGGTAGTTATATCTTGGCAGTAATGAATAATCTAATTGAACTTAAGGTCTGCTTCAGAGGAGGGAAATCATGCCTGGTACTGAAAACCTAGTTACTTACCTCCCTGTGGTTCTAGTAAGGTCATTGATCTTACAACCATCTACTGCTACTTTAATAAACTAACACAATTCCTAATTATATTCTAAATATTTATCCTTATGTCTATAAGTAAGTCTATCTCTCACTACTTATCAAGGAAAACTCTCTTTGCAGCAGACAGAGAAGATCACAGAAAACTACAATTAGTTAAAATCCAGAGAACCATTGATTGTGGAGTACCTAGCCCACAACACATACATGCAAAATATAGTCCTGCACTCAATTGAAGTGGAAATTTCTGGCTTCTTTGGAGAGACAGTTGTGTCATGTGATGTTTTTTCTGGAAACTATCTTATGAGAAGATGTACTTTGCTGAAGCAGACATGTGGGAAGATGTTTTGTTGAGAACAGATGAGTGGTGCTTTTCTGAAAGCAGCCTGGAAAAGGGGCATGTGTTATTTTCCTAGAGTAGATGTTTGAGAGAACATGCGCTGTTTGAACAGGGTATAAAGATAACCCAACAGACAGTGGAGCATGCTGTATGGTATTGGTTCGCCTTGCCATCCATTGCTGGTCATTATTTTTCATGACTTCATAGAAAGAATTGCCACTAAGGAACTGCTGGTGGTTTAGTTGCTGCTGTAGCTTCTTGCTGTTTCGGGCCAATTGGAAGAGCCTCACAGTGTCTTCTGGATCAAACTGTCATTGCTGATTCCTGTATGGTGTTTTTGAGTGGATTGAGCTGCTGCTGCTGATTAGTGTGAACTTAACTTCTGATATCCTGACATCGCAGATTGGAATCACTCCAAAGAACTATTTCTAAACAGGTTCACATCCTCCTTTGCCCTATAGAAATTTGCTTTCCACTACCTCTGATGGGTGGTGGTTAGGAGGGAGGTTAAAGCATGTAAGAACCCTTACTAAAACTAGGTTTTGAAAAATATAAGCCTACACGCAAGGCTCAGGACACATCATGGRAAAGGGAGTTGAAAGATCTCCTAGAAATGACAGGAAAGGTACACCTATGATAGCTTAACAATATGGCTGCCTAAACAAGACATGAGCAATGAACACCAATAGATGTGATAATGTAGAAGTCGGGGCTCTCAGGGCCTTTTCCTTAAGCAATGAACTATAGGCAACTAGAACTGTGCAGAGGGAGAGAGGGAGAATCAGCCTTTTATGTGAATGAGTCCTCTAACTTGTTATTCAGTATTAAGTGATCAGTCCTGAGTTTGTACACATACAACAAGGAGTACTAAATGGACTTAGCATGCTGCTAAGTGTCTGTCTGTCTGTCTGTCTGTCTGTCTGTCTGTCTGTCTGTCTGTCTGTCTATCTATCTATCTATCTATCTATCTATCTATCTATCTATCTATCTATCTATCTATATACTTGTATAACTATAATAAAGAAAAAGAGGCCATGAATTTGAGAGGGAGAAGAGGTATATATGGGGAAGATAGGAAGGAGGAAAAGGGTGGGGGACAGCAAATTTTAGTTGAAGCAAAAATCTAGAAAACAAACAAAAATAAATAAAATCCAAGAATTCTATTTAAAAAAAAAACGGTACAACTATTTGTAAATTAAAACTTACAACTGAGTCATAAACTGGAAGGAAGAAAAGTAAATCTAAGTCACAGGCCAGGCAACTTAAGTAGGGTTTACTATTCAAGTCTTGGACAAGGGAGACCAGAAAAGTGGAGTAGTCTCAGTTAAGCTTTCTAGGAGGTCTCCTGTCTATTTAACCACAGACGGTAGGGAAACCTGTTGTCCTAAACATTCTATGTGATTCTATTTTTAAACAATAAACTATTTTCTGCTACCCTCTTAGCCCTCCTTATGAATACACATTACCAAGTGTGGCATTTCATCATATTTCCCAAGAGTCTTAGAATTAAACACCAGTGATTTAAAATGTCTCTTATTCATGCATTTCTCATCTTGTCATAGATATGACTAATCACACCTGGCAAGTGAATCTTTGAAACCACGACTGCAAGCTCTTTTAAAAAAAGCTTTTGGACCACACACAGATTTATTTTTTTTTATCTTTCACCTTAAAAGTTATTTTTCTCTCCTTCCAATGAACCTGACGCTTTAAATCTTCCCATGCCAGATGATGGCGTGTCCTTATTAATCCTAAATACAAGGCATTTGTTTCAGACTATACAATTCATGTTTAGGCATGCCACTTATTAATGTCTCCATACAATTTTAGCTATTTCAAGACAATGAAATTTCAAATTTACTAAGACTCCCTCCAGTTTGATAGTGCAGTTTCTCTTCTATGATGAAGATACTGATAAGAGTTTTAATTTCATAGCTACACGTACACAATGACATGTCCCCAGTTCCCTTCAGACACAAGTCTGTGTTTCTCTTACCCATTCTTTGAACAGAAAAATCTGAAGGTATCSTATCCAGATTTTRCATTGAGACTTAGAATGCCATAAAAGTGGGAGGCGGGCAATGCCATTACAGCTCACTCCAGTCTCTATCCTTTTACGGATTCTAACCCCACTAAAACTGTATCTCAGCTGAAGAAATGCAAAGTCCTGCCATTGTGCTCTGCTTGTTCCAAACTAAGATAGTGAATGCAAGAAAAAACTTTCTAGGACTTGTTTTTTCTTACCAAGCCTTCATAGAGTCGAGAATATCCCAACTTTCCATTCAGGCATCTTCAATTGGCTAACACTCTTGAGTTTTCAAAGAAARACAAAACAAAACAAAACTTTTTCGTTTTGCTCATATTCCTTTTCAATGTTCGGCCAGTCTACCTTCACATTCACTGCACGCTCCTGGTGCAGGTTGCAGGGACAGCTGGGAAGGGCTGGGCTCTCATTTTCTCTGTGGGATTTCATATTACTTTTTAATTTTTCACATGGACCAGCAGCAGCAGCAGCAGCAGCAGCAGCAGCAGCAGCAGCAGCAGCAGCCGCCGCAGCTATGTATACACTTTGAGCTCTCTTTGAATGCCTGGAAGAATAAAGCCATTGTTCCAAGGTGTGCATCGCAGAATGAGTCTGGTCCACAGGGGCAGCACAAATGGGATTCTGTGGTCTTACACACCTGGGGACCAGGTGGGGATGTATCAAAACAACCAGGAGAGGAGAGCGTGTGATGGACCATTTGTCATATTAGCTACACCCCTTTGAAAGTCACTCCCCCTCCTTCACCTCTTTGTGGGTATTTTTCCATCTCTAGCAATGCTGAGGCCCAGCTAACCACAGGCTAACACCCACACTGGGCCTTTTGTCTTTAAAGAATTTAAATTTGGGCACAGTGTATTTGGGAAAGACAAATGCATCAAGATGTATGTGGGACAGAAATTCTGTCCTTTAAGACATCAGGTGATAGGTGATGGACCCTAGTCCTGTTTTTAGGATTTGTGTTGGAGACAGGCTGATCCAGGGGAATCTGAATGCTGCCCTGACTACATGCCAACCCAAAGGAAACAAGTAAATGAATTAATAGGCTGAATTATCTGAAGCTGGCATAAGACCGGGGAAAACTAGAAAAAGGTTCTAAATTCTTCTCTGAGCAGAGACCACTTTGGGACTCTCTCAAATGCCATGTGATTGTATTTTGATCTGATTAAATCATCCTTGTGATACAGCTCCTCACACTCACACTGAGTAAGAGCACAGATCTGGCTATCAAGAAAAACTCAGAAGCAGAGCCTGAGTTTAGGAGTTTGTATGCTTAAAGTGGCTTGTTCATGAAAACAACTGCCAGTATTCTCTGGGCAGTCAGTCAAATGAAGCCAGATAATGAAGATAAGCAAGACGTGGTTGTCTAAGATCACCATTGTTTGTTATGTGCCCTCAATTTTTTTTTTAAGTTTGACCATGAAGATAAGAATGATAGCTTCAATGTATTTACTGGAGACAAGAATGCAGTCAGTGAGGTAAAACGGGATGCCTCCAGAGAAAGACTTCTTAAGTTCCAGCCACATCATCACACATCAGTAAATGTATGACTTTGGGGGAAAGTACTTAAAATTGATGTGTACCTTTCTCTAACTTCAAAAAAATAGGCTCAATAGTGGTTCTTATCTTCCTACGTCATTATGATGATGGAATTAGATAATGCATATTCACTTAGAATGACTGGCAACACATGCTCAATAAATGGTAGTTATTGTTTTTATATAACCAGTATATTATATATTGCTACAATAATGTACATTTTATAGTATTTAAATTTAAAGTAGCGTTATATATTTATACAAGTGTGTTTCCTGGAAAAAAAGTAAAGTTCTAGGTTCTTGACTTGGCTTTGCATTTGGAACTTTGGGACTATGTCATGCTGTAAAGCATCCAGCAGTGATTTTGGCTAATTTCTTTGTGGGACAAAGTTAGCTGTAGAGGTATTGGTACCCTTCCCTGTCTTTGCAAAGTCATGTGACTTCACATACAACCCACTCAGTGTGCAGCTCATGTACTTTATTTTGGTTTCTTCACCTAAATGTCACAAGGCAGTCCCATTTTATGGATGATGACAGTGAAATTTAAAGAGATTCAGCAAGTTGCCTGACATTGTTATGTTCCCAATCTATGTGATAGAAGTGGAGTTCACTTAATTCAGGGTGAAGGCCCAAACCAGTGTGACTTCCAGTCTATTCATCTAGGGACCCATTTAATAAGGACTGTAACAATGGTCTCCGTTTTACCATCCAAGTTAAACTTAGGACCATTATAAAGAGAAAATACTAAATCAGTTCTCTGTTAATAACAATGGTTATTTTCACTCCTATAAGATTAATAAGTGTGAGAAGCTAAATTTAAACCTATAATTGGCTAGAGATTAAACTAATACAGCTCTGTTTTAGGAGGAAGCTCTTAAAAGGCCAGAACTCAACTTTTCAAGTTAACGGGATTCAAGCTTTCAATGCTTTCCTTTCTCCTTCCTTTAACCAAATTCAACTTTGTATTTTTCATCTTGTTGGAGTCGTTCCAGGTCGCCTCTGTTAAGAAACACAAGGCCCTTGGCACTGAGCTCTTGGGAATGTGCCACATCTGCCTCTGAATGCCTGCCTGCCTACCTTTGATGCTGCAGTCAACACCCAACTTAAAACAAAGCAGGGCTTGAAACAGAAAGCTACTCAGAGCACAATGGGTCCAGCTTACCCACCAGCAGCCTCAGCGATAAATATCATGTGCAGGAAGACCTGAAACCCCCAAAATAGTTCAACATTTCAAGACAGTGCTAACCAATTTTTGTTCGGGGGACGAGAAAGAACAGTGCTACATCAGAGAGGAAGAGAGGGATAAAGGATGATGACAGCTATGCTGATTCATTGTTTTTTTAAATAATTCTGAAACATTCTAACTATTTTGGTGTCGTGTAGATACTCTGCAGAGCTAAAGAGATTTTTGTTCCAATGTGTGTATGGACTTTTACTTATAATAAGGTTTTCATTTTGACATGATACTCCAATTTAAAATGTGGAATTCTTCTTTGCCTTAGTTCTCTAGAATTGAGTATGTAATTCATCATCTTGGTGGTCCCAGGGAGGTATGCTGGAATTCTCAACCCAGTTTTTAATAGTTACATATCTCCCCATATGGTAACAATATTACCACAATCAAATCCCCGCTACCAGAGRCATCAAATAGTTCAATGTGCCCCACACCCAGGAACATTTTCTTGTCTCAGAGAGGTACATTTCCATCTCTAGATTATCAGAAGAGAATTAATGTGATTCAGCCCAAAATAACATGCAACCTATTGATCCAAAGGAGAGGAGTGAACGTTCATAAAGACAGGAAGATGGTAGATAAACCCAGGCCCATTTCCCTTTAGAGAGGACTCCTTCACATAGCTTGCAGCTCCAAGAGATCCGTTTGTCTGCTTTAGAACAATAGCTTCCTTATTGTAAGAGGCAGAGAGAATTCTGGGACAAGGAAGTATTGCTGCTGAAAAACAAATGGAAAATGGAAACCAGGAATGTACTGTGACCTTCAGGTTCTACAGGGTCACCTCCAAGCTAGGGCTGCTGTTGGCTATGATGAACCTTTCAAGTGTCTGTTAGGAAGAGTCCTGGGTGCATTGTTTCCTTATGAATCAGTTGATGACTTAAAAGAAAACGGAAAAACAAAACAACAGCAAAAACACCAAAGAATTCTAGCCCTTTCTGCACTTCTGTTTTCTTATGCAAGAAAGGGAGGATTCAACTAACCCAACTCTAAAGGTACTCTCCTTTCAGAGGTTTCAATGCAATGCAGTTTGTCAAGCAAAATTTTCTCCACATGTCTGTGCCAAAAATGGAAGCACAGTAGCTATCATTCCTTAGGCTCTTCGCTCTTCTAGAGTCTGAACTAGTTTCAATTGTGGCATCAAGTCTCATCAAGGGCCTCTGATATGGATCTTCAGATGGAAAAAATTTCTGAATAACCAAGAATAATCTGGCTCATGAGTAGAAAACTCTAGAAGCACACTCTGATATTCTATCACAAGAGTTTTTATTCTTGTTATCTTACAATGCTCATTGTTCATCCTGGCTGCGAGGCACGCATTGACAGGAGACTGAGGATGTCAATGCTTGCTACAAGGATTTCCCAAGGTCTGCTGGTTCAGGAATATAAACAAGCAAAGTGAGGGCAACTCACCACTATTAAAGGAGTCATAGAAGAACTACCCTTTAATCGAAGTGCTTACATTCAGAAACTGCTTGGGCCCATAGATGCTACAGAGTAATTGGTGCTGATGTATTTTGATATGTTTGCTAAATTAAAACAAATAGGATTGTAAAAAGTTGAAGACTAATGGTCAGGGGAGGTAGAGACTAGAGGAAACTAGGAGTAGGCAAATTCAAGAATAGGGGGGGGGGCTTGGAAGCACCAATGAGAACAAAGTAAGAGTGCTAGGCCACTTTCAGAAAGTGACCTCAAGTCCCTGACTTAGTTTTAGATAGACTTAAGGTAGACTTCTTCCCTCCCTCCCTTAGCACTGATTCATGATATCTAGTATCTATCTTGGTTTGCCTTCTATTGCTGTGATAAACACCACAACAAATAACAATGTGAAATATTTTTTTCATACAGTTTATAATCTATCATGCAGRAAAGTCAGGGAAGAAACTCAAAACAAGAACCCAAAGGCAGTCACTGAAACAGAGACTAAGGATGAACACTGCTTACTGGCTTGTAGCCCATGATTTGCTCAACTTGCTTTCTTGTACAACCCAGAACCACCTGCCTAGAGGTGCTACCACCCACAGTAGACTCTCTTGTGGGTCATTACCGAGAAACTGCCCTACAGACTTGCCAACAGGCAGGTCTGATGGAGGCATGTCCCCCCCCCCCACATCTTTTTCCCAGATGACTCTAGATTCTATCAATTGACAACTGTGCTAATCAGTAGAGTTGCTAAGTGAACAATGGAGTTTAGGGCTCTGGGTGGTACCCTTGCATCTGAGATGTATAATCCAGTTAGCAGCTGCTAGAAAATTAGATGACCTCATGTCTGGGAGGAAGGCCCATTAACTCTTATGTCTCCTTATTTACTGAAAGGCAAGTATGTTCAATGATTATGATTATGCATGGTGTGATAGAGCCCTAGATCCATTAGGGAACTTAAGTCAATGCAGTGTTAAAGATAACAAGCCCACAWTTTTTTCTTGTGTTGGTGTAGGTAGACCCCACTAATGAGGCCTTCAAAAATGGCCTCCCGAGAACACAGCACAAGCAGCTCCATGAAGATTACTTCAGCACTTCTAAGCTCTCAAGCCCCTGGCACCAAGAACAGACACAGTATACAAACATATGTACAAGTACATACACATAAAATAATAAAATTTTAAAAAGAAAAGTAAAAGGAATAAAAAATCTACTACAGTCAGGCAAAGWTAGCTTTTTCATCTAAGAATMTCAAGATATATCTGTATCTATCTCTATATGTGGATCTGGGGGATTAATGGGGAAGAAATCTCAAATTTTAATGACTAAGCWTAACAAAAGAACTTTAGCATTTGAGTGAATAAAAGTTTGTTTTTTTTTTWAAWKRWTWAAGACATTTTCTGCCCTCATGACAAGGAAAGTGTTTGTGGACAGTACAGAAAAATGATGTGTGTTCACAATGTTTTCTTCAGAAAGACAGTACTTCTGGGAGGAAGTTGATTTAATACTTGGTGCTGAGAAATAAAGTTGGATTTCATGAATAGAAATCTTGTATGACCTCAGAGGAGGTTTCCACACAGATCACCACAAACCCTGCTTCCCAGTAGAGCCAGCATGGCCATTTCATTCTTAAGACAGAAAGCTGTTTCAGCAATGGGCTGAGCTTGGGGTTCTTTCAACATAGTCAAGGACTCAATGGATGGAGACTTTCCAAGCGTCAGTGCAGAGGGATACTGAGCAGATGAAATGCATCACAGCTTATTACGTCCTCTAAGACGCGCATAGAGCTCGGACGGTTCTACTCGTCACTACTGTCCAAAGATTAGAAATAAGTTTTCATCTCCTCATTCTTAAACTGTTTGCTGTGGCATAGACATGTGAGAAGGTAAAAATCCATGGGCAGGTTTAGAATTAAGAGCTATTTTGATTCAAGTGGACTGACTACCAGTGATATGAATATATTCTCTGGGAGTCATCAGTCAGGATTACATATTCTSTTGGTTTACCAAGGGAGGTTGATTTTAAGCCAAACTGGCTCCTTCTGGACGGCTGCTTGTAATTGATACCCACTTCATTGATCACTGCTGGAGTTCAGATCGAGAAAAGCGAAAACTCAGTTTTAGACATTCATATGTGCAGGAGGGAGAAAGAGAAAAGGGAAAGACAGAGTAGGAAAGGCTTAGCATTGGATTTTGAAAACTTACAGGGCAAAGAATTTAGGTGAGTGAAGATTTCCTTAAGTAGAACTAAAATCCTTAAGATGTTCAAAAGCATTGGCCCAGCTGATATACATGTCAAAGAAAAAAATCTTTGAGACACAAAAATAGTGAAGAATCCAGTGATATAGGCTACAAATCCCCTATATATGGCACCAAGGACTAGCCATATGTAGACACCAGGATGAGAACCATTTCCAAGAACAGGAGAGATGAGAATGGAGTTGTGCTAGAGACAGCATAGAAAATGGGCTTTCTAACCTAATTAGTATTTGATTATGAATTTATTGTCTACACTAAAGAGTCCAGCATAAGGCTGGGGGCTCAGTGGGAAAAGGAGCTGCCATGCAAGCTTGACGAGTTAAGTTTGAACCCCTACAACCTATGTAAAGCAATAGCACGCACCTGTAATCCCAGTGCTCCTCTGCTGAGATGGGAAGTAGGAGGAGGAGAATCTCTTGAAGCTCATAGACTGGCTAGTCCAGCATCCACAGCAGTAAACAAGACAAACTGCTTCAACTCAGTTAGGTGAGGACTGACATCCAAGGCTGTTGTTTGTCTTTGACATGTGCATGGTGGCATGCATGAATCCTCACTCTCACATGCAAAGAAGCACGTGAGCACACACACACACACACACACACACACACACGCATGCACACACACACACACACACACACACGCACACACATGCACACATACGAAAAAAGATTTCGGTACAAAAAAAACCACAGTATTGAATTATATTTCACACTACATAAATATTCATGACAAACAAACAGATATAACCCAGTGTACTCTTTACTGAAACAGTAAATTAGTGGATAATTTTTATTTTAGGCACACTTGATATAGCTCTCTTCTCCTCCCTTCTATCAGTGTATTTATTCTGTCTCTATATGAGTAGTGGTGAAATATTCATCTATTAATGTCCACTGAACCCCCAAATGCCATTATACAAAAGCATAATAGGCTTGTGTTCAATTCTAAGTGACATTTAGTGGATTTAGATTTGCTTTCCTAAATACTGAAAGAAAACCTAAAGTATTATTAAGTTTATGTTGGTTAACTAAGTAATTTTAAACATACTACAACTTCTGCAGTTACAATATAATGTCAGAGACCATTTCAGAAAACAAAATAGCTATGGTATGGAATGTGAACGACAAGAGTCAGGAGGTCATGAATATAGTGAAGAACTATGTGAACAGAAGATAAAAAACCAAACAAAAACAAAACAAAAAATTAGATCAATGAAAGAAATAGAAATATTCAGGGCATGGCTTTTCCCTGAGCATGATTGACTGGACCATAGAGCAGAGAGAGAAGCATCAAGAATGGAAGTGGAGAGATGAGCAGGGACCAGCTTGTGAAGAGATCCAAAAGACATTTAAAGAATCAGTTTTAAAAGAGAGGAAACTTTGAAGCTGTTAAAGTATCTGAAGTAAGCATGTGAATGATCCTGACAGATCATCACACTTCAATGTTGGATAAACCCCAAGGATGGTGGGTGYATTTCAAGACTATACTTGGCTGTTGAGAGATGGTGGGTGTCCAGCTTTGTAGTGACAGCAGCAGGTATTCAGGCTAAGGGAAGAGAGTAAAGGGTTTGGAAAGACAGGCAAACACTCTTGACAGAGCTTGGCAATAATGGGTTATAGGGAATACAGAGAGAGGAAGAGAATGTTTCAATGTAAGAAGATTGTGAGTTCACCTTAGGAGAAGGTGAGTCTTGTATCCTTCTGTAGTTGTCAAACAGCTAAGTCTTGACCTTCAATTGGGTCATCTAACAGAGGAAGACAGCTACACACAAATTCTTGMCCCAAAACTGACTTCCACTATTGGGKAAGGTTCTCTTCTTAGACAAAGAATGCAGCTTTGAAAGGAACACACATAGAATAGGGAGTAGGGGAGGAGTCATTGTACTTACCTCAGACGTCAAATCTACCACAGAAATTAATGGGCAAAAGAAGAAATAGGCAAAGTGACCTCACACCTGAGAAAGGTAGCTGCACGTTTAAATTTGTAATTCAGCATTATTACAAAAAATGGTCAAAAATACAGATTCAAGAATAATAAGTGTTTGGTAAGACTAATGTAGGGAAAATATGTATAGTGAGAAAGGTATACACCTTTCTGGGACAGAATCCAAGTAACTTTTGCATTCCTGAAATGGGCAATGAAAAAGGCAGCAGAACGAGAAAGATGTAGCCAGAAAGTTGGGATAAAATAAAAGAATCAACCACATAGGGTGTGGAGGTTGGAGCAGAACCATTTGTTGTCTGTCTACCAAGCTCATTGATGGTAGTGAGTAAGTAAGTCAACACTGAGGGGAGAGGATTCATACGAGCTGTCAATGTTCCATGGAGTGTATCAGGAAAGAGGGCACCACTGGCCTTGCTGAGAGGATTTCAGATACACACGAGGAAGAAACTCAGTTTGCAAAGRGTTTATTACTGGGAGGGGCTGGACTGAGTATGCCTTAGGCTTGGGTTTTGAATGGAGAGAAAAGAGATGACTGGGAAACAGAAGATGAAGTGAAATAGAGGGAGGATGAGTTTTAAAATACATAGGAGTAGATTTCATGAATTTAAAGGCTGCTGGGAAGAAGCCAGTAGAGTAAAGCCAGAGACTGAAAAGATACTCAGCTACCTGAGGTCTTCAGGAAGGAGACAAGGAGAAGTGGAATCACACTATAGCATTACAAACAGAAAGAAAGCCAAGGAGGCTGCTGAGAAAAGAAAGAGAGCCCAGCTCATGCGTGGGAGGCCAAGGGAGTTCCAGGCTGAGGGGCTATATTCTCTGCACTAAGAGTCAAATAGAGGAGTCTGGCAGCTGCTTTTAAAAACAGCAGAAAGTGAACAAAGTATTCACAATGGGCATCAAAGAGAGAAAGGCAGAAGACAAACAGTCACTAGGTATTACTTGACATCTAGGTTAGGTAATAGACTATTCATTGTTAAAAAGTAATCTCCGAAGAGGTATGGTTTTATTCATCAGAACTTTTCTTCTTGTGCTATTTCATATTTGTCTTACTATCCATGCTGTGCCAAGTTTGACTACCTCCATGCCTACCTGATCTGCCAGCAGCCAGCCTAAGTGGAGTACAGTATTGCTATTTTGCTGTGATGCAGTCTGGCTGTTCTCCCAAGCTCCACAATATATCTGTCATTTCTACCATTCTTCATTATTATGCATCCACATGTCTCTCTTAAAAAATAGATCCATGGCAGATTACCCAGAGTTTAAAAAAAGACACTTTAAAAGTGTCTTTTAAAAGTAACTACCACTCAGACATTAGAGAGAGAGACAGAGAGAGAGAGAGAGAGAGAGAGAGAGAGAGAGAGAGAGAGAGAGAGAGAGAATTAGTATCTTTGGATCATACCACTCTAAATGGAGTGTCTCCATTAAATCCTTTCCCCCAGATCTCAGGGAATCTCAGGAAGAGAAGGCAGAAAGAGTGTAAGAGCCAGGGGAATGGAGAGCATCAGGACCAGGCTCTCTGAATCAACTAGCGAAGGTTCATATGAGCTCACGGAGACTGAAGCAACAAGAAGAGAGCCTATATGGGTCTGCACTTGGTCCTTGACAGATAGCACATAGCTTTTAGCTTGGTATTTTTATGGGACTCCTGAGTATGTGAATGAGTAGGTCTCTGATTCTTGTGCATGCTCTTGGGGCTCTTTTCCTTCTGTTGTGTTGCCTGGTCCAGCCTCCATGTGATGGTTTTTGTTTTATCTTCTTATGTTTTATTTTTCATAAATAATTTCTTCTTTGCTATCTCTTAGAAGCCTGTTCTTTTCTAATGAGAGACAAAAAACAAATGGATCCAGGAGGAGGTGGGGAGGAGAGCAGAGGGAGAATGGGTGGAGTAGAAGGAAGGGAAACTGTAGTCACATTGTATGAGAAAAGAATCTATTTTCAATAAAAATGTAAAACTATTATTATACTAAAAACCTGTTTATTCTATATATTCTTCTTATATTGCTAAGGTAATTTTCAACTTCAGCTCATAGAGAAATGGTTAAGGAAACACCAGATTCCAGCATTTGTCCATTGGGTCTAAATCATTCTTGTGCCACTGACTAGAAGGTAACCTTGGCTTAACGAGAACATTTGTTTTCTCATCTGTGAAATGGGATGTGTTAGGAGAAGCAATGAGAAAACCAACCTGTTGTACTAACTCACTATCAGTTAATAAAACTAAGAGGTTTGGAAGAGACTCTGGCAAACAGTGACATTTATAAAAGTGGTCATGTTATCATTACAATGATATTAAGATATCAGATAATATTTCTGCTCCCACATGTTCCCAATGAGAGGAACATCTCTACAAACACAATGTGATATTTATTTACATAAAGACACAAGATAGACATCTAAAATCTAGTCCAATGTTTGCATCAACTCATATGTGTGGTTAAATCACTTTATCCATCTATAAAAATATATCTTGGGCTACATTATAAATTAAAAATTCTGCAGAGTAAAGTCTGTGTATTGTCTACAGAATTTTATATAAACCACATGCTTTTGCTTTTGTATATATAGCACCCTCGAGATGGTTATCTTGAAAATCTTGTATTTTTTTTCTCAAGGTTCTATAGCAAATTAGACTTTCTATTTAAAAAAATCAAAATATTAAGTATGTAATGAAAGCCAAAATATCTACACATTTAATGAGTAACTTCAGAGATTTAGGCTATTTTCTACTCCATTTTGGCTTAGACATACTCATCCACCAAGACTGCTAACCCTTTCTCGGTTAGAGGATAGCTATGCTTGAGCTAAATAGAACTTGTGACTTCCTCTGCAAAACAATGCGTTTAACGGTCTTGACGATTCCCATAAGTGACTGATATCCTTTTATAGCCTGTCTTAGAGAAAAAAAAATACAGCTCTTCCCTGAATGCAACTCCAAGTCCAGTTTCTTGGGCCCAGCTTTGCTGGACATCACCTACAATGTATTTAGCTGGAACTTATTTAAACTCTATGACATTACATTTTGGTAAAAAGGTTAGATAAATTATTAAGTTCCAGTCTTGGCTGGAACTCATTTCCTCCTCTTTTAGTCCTCTGGTCAATGCTAAGTTCATTAGTCTCTCCCAAAGAGACTGAAGTAAATGTTCCTTACAGAAAACTAAGGGGCTACCATTTTCTTTTGTCTTTTTGGAAATGTTTCTATAACCTTCCAACTTCAGTTAAGCAAATATCAAATTTTACATCTTTTGGTGCTAGTGAAAATCTAAAAATTACTAAGAAAATATTAAAACATGAAAAGCCCTCCAAGAATTTTCAAAGTCTCTTAGAACATACCCATGACTTAGTTTCACATCAATTTATTCAAGCAACCAGAGGAAATTTAATTTTTAAATTGTTCTTATACTTAACATGTGCAGTCTTTTTTCTTGTCATTATCCTCTAAAACACACAGTACAATGATTAATAAACCATTTATTTTGAGTTAGGAATCATGAATAGCCTATAATCTAGGGAGTAGGTATTACTATTATTAATTATGATCATTATTGCCATTATTGTTKTTCTCCTTTTATTGAGGATTTTGAAAACTAAGAAAAGTCTTTTATACATACAGGGTGGTATGTTTCTATCAGGTCAAGTGTGAAAAAAGTCAGTTTCATATCTATGACTGTGGAGTCTCTAGCAGTGTTTTCTTTGATACTTTTTAGATTAAGTTTTGATTTTGAATGTGTGTGTGTGCATGCGTGTGTGATGTTGCACACAACCACCAGACACACATGAATGCAATGCCTTTGGAATCCAGAAGAGGTGTCAGATCCCCTGAAGCTATAGAAGGTTGTAAGTCAACTGACCTAGGTACCAGGAAGCACAAACTCAGTCCCTCAGAAAGAGGACCATGTGCTCAACTGCTGAGCAATCTCTCTAAGCCCGAGCAGTTTTAAAGCCAATTGGTTTTTAGATGTGGCTTCTAATTCATGTTAGACACTCAGTTAGATGTGAGTGCTCTGTTGGGTTTCCACAGTGTAAATGGAAAATACCTCTCATCTTACTAAAATAAACAATGCCTTGTTACTTTACAAGTTCATTGGTCAGTAATACATCCTCAAGAGAAGGATGGTTTCTTTTCTTTCTTTACAATGGAAAACAGTATTTCTTGAAAATTTACCCCCATTCAAATCTTTAATGAAGAGGGCACAAGATCCTTGTGCTCACAGATAAATGCCAGGGAATCCAGCTATGTTAAAGATGCAAATTTGTCTCTTCAATGAATGAGATTGTGTACCTGTTTTCTTCTTGGAAAATTGAGACTGTAGTTAATAGGCTGGTGATTTGCACCATCTATACAGGCCCAGGCCACACCTGAATTCACCAAGACTGTTAAGTTTATCCCAGATCATTCCTCCCTAACCTTTATCTTCAGCAATGTTTTTAAGTCAATAGAATCCATCCCTAGGCAGATGTCATGTATTCTTTATAGCTTGGGGACCTCTATGATGACCTAGACCACACCAGACTCTCCCCTTGGCCCTTCAACTGTAGAATGCATCGTTATTGAAGATGTTGCATGTATGTTGCAAAAGAGTGTTGATGTTTTCTTTACATGCTTAGTCATATCTTAAGCTTTACTGTGATAATTGTCATCAGAAAGCTTTTTGCCAAAGTCATACTGTACTTAAATATTTTCAAAGCAAACAGTCCTGGTGTCAGACTCTAGAAGTTTGAACCAACAAAGGCCACTGAGTCACACTGAATGAGATTTCCTTCTTGACTCACATGGATCATTAGTCTGATGGCAATGGCCTTTGAAGAGACCCCACATGCTTGAATGTGGTTACAGGAACCAGTTGGAAAATTTTATCATTTAATTATTATTGTTGTTGTGGGAGGGGAGGAAGTGTGTGTATAAACACATACAGGTGGTATGTGTGGCTGAGCTCATGAATTCACAACCAAGAAGAAGACACCAGGTATCCACCTACCTTAGTCTCTTTAGAGAGCATCTCTGACCAAACTTGACCTTGCTGAGTTTTGCCTAATCTGGTAGCATCCTAGATAGACTGTTCTTCACTCCTCTGCACTGGGAATATAGGTGCATGTGACCACACCTGCTATTTTTTTTTCTCTTACATAAATTTGGGATCTGAATTCAGGTCTCCATGCTTGCATATCAAGCACTCTTCCTCACTGAGCCATCTCCCCAGCTCCAGGGTAAGAGTATTCTGTCCCTGTCTTTGAATATTGTCTCTCTTACTAATCAAGCATTCATCATATTTGCTAAGCAAATTTTGATAAAATTTCCCTGGCATTCTGGCAGCTCATGCAGAACTACCTATGTGGTGAGGTTGGAGAGAGAAAGAAAAACCTGGGTAAAAGTTTCATTCCTGGCTTCTTGTTAGGTGCCCCATAGTTCGGCACATATATTAATTAGGGTCCTCTAGGGGAACAAAACCTACAGAGTAAGTAAGTCATGTCAGTGATATAGTCACACACAGAAGAGGTCAAGAGTCATGAAGCTGCACAGTCCAGAAGGCTGGGTGTCACAGCATTCCTTGTCTGGCCACATAACCTGGAGGCTTCATGGTGAGGCTCTGGATGCTCAGGCAATGACAGAAGCCTGAAAATGGTCTGCTAGTCTTAATATCAGTGAGGAAATCATCAGCAGCAACAGTGTAATTTAACTCAGCTACAAGAGGAAAGGCCAACCAAAGAAAGTAYGACTMATCTCTCATCGGCTATATCCTCCAACCCTTTCTAATGTCTGAGCTGCTACCAGACGGTGCTGCTCTCATGTGAAGGAGAGTCTTTCTACATCAACTAAGACAATCAGGACCACTCTTCAGGTGATGGTTCAACTTCACATGATACTAGTTTGGGGCAATTTGACATTAAAATCAACCACCACAGCACTGTATATTCTTAATTCTCTTTTGTTCCTTAGACACTTGTAGATGATGTTGATACTAACATGTTCACCAAGATCATGCAGAGCCAAGAGTCAGGATTTTAAAGTCAGGTGTATCTAGTTTCATAGCTTGCTTGCTTTTTTACTATGCCAGAAGTTGGGGATAGTGACACTGACCTCAGGCTCTTCGGTGAACCAGGATATGTGATGCCTATAGTTTCATCTCTGAAAATAATTGTCTTGGTTGCAACTTTCAATTGTTTTATTACATTTATTTCCATATATATGTGTAGTATAGTATGTTTGTATATGTGCTATGTTTGTATGTTTACATCAAAGGACAACTTTAGAGTTGGTCTTCTCCTTTCACGATGTGAGAGAGACCTGGGGATCAAACTCGGGTGGTCAAGTTTGACCACAAATGGCTTAAGCTGCTGACCCATCTTACTAGCCGGCCCTTGGTTTGAACTTTTATGAACTTAATTAATTAAATGCTCATTAAATTCTTATTCATGTATTATTTGGTAATTGGGTGGGGGATGAGAATTAGGCTGAGGCTTTTCAAAATATTCCAAGACAGTATAACTCCAAGTACATGGTAGCATGGGGCATGCCTGTACTTTTAATGCTGATTGCTTTTGGAGAACATTGAAATTAGCTTCTCTCCAAATAGCATGCTCAGCCCTAAATATAAAACTCTGAACACTTTTTAGGAATTCCACCCATTTTCCAAATATTATGTAAAGTGTATGTTTGCAGCTCTCTAAGATACCTGGGCTGGGAAAGGTCCAGTCAAGAATAAGAAGGTATGATGAGCTGCCTTTTGTAATTATATAATATATTGACTTTGGGCTTGTGCTAGAAGGATTGTTCCTTGCCTCCAGCTCCTGAATTTACTACAGCTGCCAAGCACTTCCAAACCCCACTCTCTCTCACTCTCAATCCTAGGGCTGGAGAAATTCCATAGCCCTGAGAGATCAAGTTTCGCATCAATATTTTGGTGGGCTCACTGCCAATGCCTTATCAAGGAAAAATATAATTATAGTCGAGACTGCAGCAAGCTGATTCTATAATATTCTCCCCTCCTGTCTCAGCTGCTAAAATATAATATAATAAAAGTGATATAAGATACTGCATCTGCCCTTTTGGTAATTCTATTTTCATTTTAGTTCCAAYGTTGGATTGTGGATGACTCCAAGCTGTGCCAAAGCTACTGATGCTGAGCCCTTAAAACTTCAGTATCAGATACAGGAGAGCTGAGGCTTAAAATAGAACTCTAATGGAAAGGAAAGATGGCAAGGGATGGATTTGGGGTCTTATGGAAAACGTGGCTTTGTTTTCTTTTGAGAACTGCTTTAATAGTTCAACTTCAACATCACAATAAAGTGAGCATAAAGTCCTCAATAGCACATTCATTTTCTTTATGAGTCCTCGAGGACTTACTTTCTATCACCATGTAAAGCTTATTATAACACCAGGACTAATTCCCAGTGTTCATTCTGATTATGTTATACTAAGGTTTGCTCTCCAGTACATCCAGGAGGGTGCACAATTTGACCCGYGGTATCCTAGAAACCATAACATCATGTGGTTGCTTATATGACACTWACAMAATTATCTGTAAATGTAGGCCCAAGCAAAGACATTTGCATGGTACCTCACTGATTATAAACTCAAGACTAAATGTCTTAATATGATAATAATAACCTTTCTTTCATCTCTGTGTCCCTCAATATACTTCCTCAGCTTCATCTCTGGCACTTCTACACACATGCTTTTCTATCTAGCCAAGTCATTTTGAATAATTTCTACACAATTCCTAGATCTTCACACCTTTGTTAACTTGTCACATTGTTAGATGTATCTCTCCTCCTTTGAGTAGTCACAACAAATTACATGGGAAATACCCTCCCATATCTGATGGCTCCTCCTTCTCTAGCTAAAACAGCTCCTTTGAAAAAGATTACTCTTATCTATCCTTATACTGAGCATATTGGACAGTGCCTGGCAAATTATTGGCACTCAAGAAATGTTGGCTATTCGCTGGTGTATACATTCACATTCAGGATATGCTTGTCTTTCTTTTCTTTTCTTTTCTTTTCTTTTCTTTTCTTTTCTTTTCTTTTCTTTTCTTTTCTTTTCTTTTCTTTTCTTTCCTTTCCTTTCCTTTTCTTTTTTTCTTTTTTGAGACAGTGTTTCTCTGTCTACCAACACTGGATGTCCTGGAACTCTCTTTGTATAACAGGTTGGTCTTAAGCTCACAGTGATCTCTGAGCATTAGGATCAAAGGTGTGTGCCATAACACTCCATGGCTATATCTTAAAACTTCATTCTCAACAATTAACTTGTATAGTGCTACACTTTGGGTAGTTTCTCTATACAACATGGATTTACCTTAACAATAAAGATTGTTAGGGTGTCATATGGAGCCATTTCTAAGGGTGTAAGTATAAAAGAGCTGGTCTTGCTTTTTGCCAGCTGCTGCAGGCTGACCAATTCAGCTACCATCCAGCCCAGATCCAAGACTTTAAGTTGACCCACCCCAACATGTACACCATCTACAAACTGCTGGAGCCATAAAGGGGTCAATCCTGCAGATCCAAAACTACAAGAACTCCATGATACAGGACAACAACAGGATATCCAAAGAGTCTCAGTGACAATCCAGTATTTATAGTTTAGCAGAAGTTAGAGGCCTCAAACTAGACCAAGGACTCATTGCAATGAACAATTGCAAGAAAAGCTGTTTGGGCAAAGGAGTATACTATGGCACACATAACATCCGTGATGAGATGTTTTATGCATCTGTTTACTTGTTTGTTTTCTTCTGTGGGGGTTGCAAGGATGGATGTGAAGGGAGAGGGAGAGGAGTGGGATTGGGTGCATGATGTGGAATTCACAAAGAATAAATGCTTTTTAAAAAGTTTAAGTTATAGTCTCAAGACTGTTTGAGTTTGTACTACTGTTCCTCAGCTCTGTAAGTAAAGCCAATATTTTCTTGAGAAGGCCATAAGAAGTATAAAATGCCTGACACACATGTGACCCTCAGCAAATTAGCCAGTAAATGGAGGAAGCAGCAGACGAAGCCTTGAGCAGTAAGGTCCTGAGTGTATTTTGCACTGTTGACAACGGCAGAGCTATGTCAAGGGAGCCATGGCCTGAGACTGAAAGGGATGCAGAGCCTTCTGCAGGAGACTGAGTATGAGTGTTGACAGTGAGAGCAGAGATCATCTACACAGCTTTCTCACCTTGACCTTCTGCATATTTATGGCCTGAAGCCTGCTCTCCTACAGAGATTGCACCTACTTAGATTAGCCAAACCTACCTCCTTCATCCAAATGTACACCACAACCCCTGCTTCCTTGTTTATCTGTATGTAATGACCCCACCACATCCCTGTTCAACTGAAAGCAATACCCTTGCCTCTCAGTTCAACTCTATATAATAAATAACTTGAACTTCCGGAATACTTCGATTTACCTAATAGAGAACCCAGTCCACCAATTCTATCTTCTCTCTTTGTGAATATTGGGTCTTTTTCCTCATTCCCTTACTGCCCAAGTCAGGTGCAAGTCCCTGGTGGCTGTACGAGGACTCAGCAAGTAAGATTCATCCCTGGTACAAAAATCTCTGGTTATCTGGTACCACATAGAAGTAAGATGTCATGGGAATGGATTAGGGCATTGGTTTTAATTGAAGAAACACTTAATAGTTTCAGTGCTTGGGGTATAGAATACTGAACAGCAAGGCACAGGTACCTGCAGAGATGGTGGATGGAAGCCACACAAAGCCAGTAGATGTAAGGGATGGTTGGACCATGTGGAGTAGCAGGAGAAAGGTAGGAAAAGAAGTAGGGAAAATAA
Source organism: Apodemus speciosus (assembly GCA_002335545.1). Classification (NCBI taxonomy): domain Eukaryota; kingdom Metazoa; phylum Chordata; class Mammalia; order Rodentia; family Muridae; genus Apodemus; species Apodemus speciosus. The sequence goes on from BDUI01001043.1 coordinate 97,424, forward strand.
AAATGCTGGCACCTGACTGTGAAGAGCTGAAGCTCCTGAAAACAATAGCTGGCATTGGTTGAAGAAACACTAGGTGGTCTGCAAACTCCCATTGATTCCACCAATACCTTGCCAAGTATGAGCCACCTCATCTTAAAGATGAGGGTGCTGAATTCAGGGAGGTTATATAACTTAGCTAAGGAGGCAGAGATGTGCATGGTAGTATATAGGTTACCATCAGTTTCTGAGAAGTGAGACTGCTTATACCACACTAGACCACCTCCTGAGAGTCATCATAGAGTCGCTGGTGCAGCTGCCACCATTGCTTTGCCATTTTAAACTGAGCAACTTCAGACATTCTATTTCTGAGCTCTGGTTATAACTTTCTGAAAACAGACTTCATCTAACCTTTCACCTCACACAAAAATGCCTAATGTAACCCTGTAATCCAATGAGAAAACAGGATTCAGTAATTAATCCCCAAGAATTACGTATGACAAATATGTCTGTTTACTAAAACATATTTATATACCGACAACACTAAGCCAAATATTCTAAGAGGTACTGGCTGAATGAGGCAGATTCTCTGCCTACTACCTAGTCTTAGCCATTGAAATAACAAACATACACACAAGATTCAGGATGCCGCTGAGTGAATAGATATATACAGGACATGAACAGCATGTATCAATGAATAACCTGTTGGGGAGTTAGGTTTGGGTTAGGTTTGGTAAAGAGAATCTTTACGTGATAATTAATTTATATCCTTTAAAGGTATAAATGCAACATAAATGGAGAAGATACATTTTAGGGGACATCTTGAGCCATCTCTATGGATGCTATCCAGGTTATAAATAGCTCTCTTCTTGCCAAGTCTCTCCTGGGTGGCAATGACACTCTCTTTGGCCTCCTTTCGTTTGTCAGGAACTAATCCCATTCATGTGGACCCACATGTCACAAGCGAATCACTCTGTGAAGGTCCATATTGGAGCTAGGTTATACACTGTCAAAGAGGCTTCTGTTTCATAACACATCATTAGTAGACAACCACTCCTACTGAAATATTACATGGCAGCTCACAGGGAACAGGGGTGGGGTACTGAAAACATGAGAATATCCACGGAGGGCAGACATGCTGTCATTTCCCCTGTGTTATGGACTGTGAGTCTTTCTGAATTGTTCCTCTAGCATTTACATAACATTAGATAACATTCCAGTAATGCATCATTTTAATGGCTGAGCACATCTGAGATAATTAGCCATTGAGCCTGTGTCACTCATTGGCACACGTGACACTGAGATGTGACAGTGCATCCCTGCCACATGAGGCACCAGCCTGCATGCCAATCCATTTGTTCTCATATCAAAAATCTGACACCAATTATTTATCCATTCTAAGGAAGCTTCCTAAGTTAATTAGCCCTCAGTTTCCTCACAAATAAACATGGAGATACTGAAATTAGATAAATGAACACATGCATGCTTTTGTTAAAAATCAGGTTCTTAAGAAGACTAGAAGAGATAACAAGGAAAATACTTAGAATTTGAAAACAACATCTGCCTTACTTAAGRTGTCTACTGCTGTGATGAAACACCATGGGCAAAAGTAACTTGGGGAGRAAAAGGTTTATTTCATCTATAGTTTGCAGTCTACAATTCACGAAGTCAGGACAAGAACCTGGAAGCAGGAACTAAAGCGGAGGCCATGGAGTGGTTGTGCTTATTGGCTTGTTCCTTGTGGCTTGTTCAGAATGTTTTCTTACAGGTGGCAGCGGGGGTGGCACCACCTGCAGTGTGCCAAACTCTCCAACATATATTATCAGTCAGGAAAATGCCACCGCAAATTTTCCCATAGGTCAATCTAGCAGGGATATTTTCTTAATTGAAATTCTTTCTTCTCAGAAAGAATTTTGACAGTTCTATATTGTGTCACGTTGGCATAGAACTAGCCTAGTGCAGTATTTGTTATGACATAAAGACTAATATCCAAAACACATAGATTATCATTAGGTCACGACTCATGTCCTTGGCCACGGAGTAGAGAATGAATGGCAAGCAAGAAGAGAATAGGTTCCACTATGTGAGGAGAGTTTTTTTTTTTTTTAACATTTTTTGTTAGATATATTCTTCATTTACATTTCAAATGTTGTCCCCTTTCCTGGTCCCACCCCCAAAAAAGTCTCATAACCCATCTCCCCTCCCACTGTTCCCCAATCAACCCTCTTTGCTGCCCCAGCTTTCCCCTACATGGCAGCATCCAGCCTTTCCAGGACCAAGGGCTTCTCCTCCCTTTGATGTCCAACAAGGCCATCCTCTGCTGCCTAGTGAGGAGAGTTTTAATAGCAACATCTACACTCTACAGAAAGCAGCTCCTTGTTTTCATGGACGACAACAAACATGCTCACCATGACAGTGAAATGCAATACAGTTAAGCATCTGGACTTGTCTCTGGCAAGTTCTTTGAACAAACAAAATCCATCTCTCCTTAGTTAGCTTTCTTCTAAAGTATTGCACGATCATCTTACTAATGATCCTTTGACTAATTACTAACCAATTTGTCAGATTTACAGCAATATTCTTTGAGACATATATTATTACTTATAACTGCCACTATCTACATCTTTCCATTCTAGACTCTACATCTCTTAGAACTGGAAAACAATCTTGAATGTGTTTAGGGTTCTCCAATATAATGCTAGGCACTTGAATGAGTGAGGATCAAATGTGGCCAGATTGGTAGACAAATTATATTTTGTCCCAAGATTTACTTTTCTAATTAGTTTGCACATTTGATTTCAAAATACACCTGTTTTCCTCTAGTCTTTTAATCTTAGGTCAGGACCTTTCACAAGCATTCTTACTTTAAGACATGGGTACCCTTGCACCAACAAACCATTATCCATCTGCCTAACAAAATGAACTCCCGATGCAAAAACTGAGAGTCTAAGGTCCAAATGATGTTAGTCTCTGCTTTTGTATGGTTTTCGGAACTCCATGATGCCAGTCTGTTCTTCAGTAATTTGACCCTATCAAATGGGAAGACTTACCCCATGGGAAAAAAGAATGCTTAATCAGTTAATTGACCTCTTTTGCCAAGAAAGGCTCTGGCACTGAATTGCAAATTCATTTTCTAAATCCTCAAAATAAGAAGACCAAGTATGCTCTAGGGTCTGGATCTACCTGGTATTCAGTCAAGGTTCTTGGTGCCTCCTTTTCAGACTAGATCATTCCTAGTGAGACAAACATAACCGCATTTTGACATCATGCCAAATACCCGTCAGTCCAATCGCATTTCTGTCTCACGTGATTTTGTAAAAAGTGATATCAAGGGAGCAGGGCCAGGAAGTTATTACATCTATAAGAGTGTCATTGCTCTTTAGCACAAAGCTACATACAATGAAAAATGATTTACCTTGGAACTCAATAAATTTGAAAATTTTTATCAGCTTTTACTAAATTTCTTCTAGTTGTAATCTGAATAGCATTCTTTGGTTGAAAAACAGATCTTAAATATATAATTTGGTTGGCTTGTTTGCTCCTTCTTTCCTATGAACCAAAAGAAGGCTTTTGGATGAAATATTTAACTGTTCTCAATTTTTTGTTCAAGATTAAATTTTTGTTTAAGTCCAACTTCAAGCAACAGGTCTTATTTCACTTAAATAATAGTAAGCTGCCTTATATTAGAGACATTCTTACATCAAAATTCGACATTAGGAAAAGGCAACTCTGAGAAATAATCAAATTCAGTGAGGAGGTCATGTTGTAGAACATGGAGCTCAATGGGTAAAGGGGAGTCAGCGGACAACATTTACCACCAGCACGGGAGGGATGAGTGGAGCCACAGAGGCCGATGATTTCAAAGGAAAATGTGTTAATACCCAGACATTCCAATCAGCCTATTACTACGTATGATCCTTGAAAATCTTTGAAAAATTCCAAATGTATAATAAACTACATTTTCTCTGAGTCACTAGCATCCAGATCATACTAATACCTTGTGACATGATTTTATTTTAATTATCTAGCAGCTGGTCTCAAATTTCTACTGTTATTTCTTTGCATTTGTGCATGTGTGTGTATGAGTGTATGTGTATGTGTTATATAGGAAAAAAGTACAAATTACTCGATGAATTTTGATAAAATATACCCATGTAATGATCATGCAGCACAACTAAGGTGTAATATTTCTATGCGTCTATCCTCTTAGCCAAGTCTTTCCCTCAGAGGTAACCACTGTTGTGATTCACTTTCAAAAGTAAGGTTTGTCTATTCTTACACAGCATAATTCTCTTAGTCCATCCTTGCTTCTATTTAAAAAACACATGATCTGGGTTACCTCATCCAGCCTTGTGAGACTTTGTGTGTAGTCTTATTGTATCTTGTTATGTTGTTTTCAGTTGGTATTCCTGGGGGCCTGCTATTTTCTGAAGGGAAGTGGAGAGGCAGTAGGTCTGTGGGAGAGTGGAAGTGGAGAGAGGAACTAGAAGGGGTGGAGATGAGGAGGTTGTGGTCAGGATATACAGTATGAGAAAAGAATTAAATAAAAAACTTGTAAGGGACCATAAAAATAACAGAAATTAGCACCGACAGTTGTAAAGTCTATGAAATCTAAGAAAAAGATGTCCATACACTGTGTACTGATATTTTGCTCTGCTTTATAGATGATGTACTAACACTGATATCTGGATCACGTACCATATTTCTTGTCCTAAGCATTCCCGTGTGACATTAATTGACCACATCGACTTTCATATGCATAGGGTCCATATGCTGGTATCTCTTTCTGTCATTCCATAAACTTAACTAGGCCTTCAATGCTAAATGTCTAATAGACAGCATGGAAGCTTTTTACCTTTTAGCCATCTCATCAGTCTGAACTTCGCCAGTAACCTTCAGTGTAACTATTGACAAAGTTGTATTTACATTTACAAATATATTTAACTTTGATATTTTATTTTATTTTTAGGGGAACCAATGAATTTATTGGGGTTGCTTACAGGAATATGGGGGAAGCATTGCTTACAGGAGCAGAAGTGACTCTAAGACATGTGCATCACCCACCAATGCTCACCCCAGCATGGGCGATGGCTAGTGAGAGCTGGAAGGCTGGACTCCACCAAGCAGCCTCAGGTTTCTCAACAGCATGGAGCACATGCCTTGTAAGGAGCTCAGATGGTCTAAGTCTCTTCCAAACATCTGGACCTGTCTATACCTCTCTGGGCAGCTCAGCTAATCACTGCTTCTTTCAGTTGTTATTGACACCCTACACCAAACCTAATTCCTCAAAACCCTCTCAACATCATATGATGGAACTCATTATCCTCAAATGTTAAGAAATTATAGAAAAGCTCTAGAACTGTGGTCACACAGCATGAGATGTTCTTTGGATTTAACTTTTTTTTCTACATTCTTTGTTTACATTCCAAATGATTTCCCCTTTCCTGGTTTCCCCCTCCCCATAAGTCCCATAAGCCCTCTTCCCTCTGCCCATTCCCCAATCACCCCCTCCCACTTCTCTGTCTTGGTAATCCCTTACATTGCTGCATCAAGCCTTTCCAGGACCAGGGCCCTCTACTTCCTTCTTCTTGGGAATGATTTGATATGTTAATTGTGTCTTCAGTATTCAGAGCTTCCAGGCTAATATCCACTTATCAGTGASTGCATWCCATGTGTGTTCTTTTSTGATTGGGTTACCTCAYTYAGGATGATATTYTCCAGWTCCAWCCATTTGCCTAAGAATTTCATGAATTCATTGTTTTTAATTGCTGAGTAGTATTCCATTGTGTAAATATACCACATTTTCTGAATCCATTCCTCCACTGAGGGACATCTGGGTTTTTTCCAGCTTCAGGCTGTTATAAATAAGGCTGTTATGAATATAGTGGAACTTGTGTCCTTATTGCATGCTGGAGAATCCTCTGGGTATATGCCCAGGAGTGGTATAGCGCAGTCCTCTGGAAGTGTCATGCCTAGTTTTCTGAGGAACCACCAGACTGATTTCCAGAGTGGTTGTACCAGCTTGCAATCCTACCAGCAGTGGAGGAGTGTTCCTCTTTCTCCACATACAACACCTGCTCTCTCCTGAGTTTTTAATCTTAGCCATTCTGACTGGTGTGAGGTGAAATCTCAGGGTTAATTTGATTTGCATTTCCCTAATGACTAATGATGTTGAACATTTCTTAAGGTGCTTCTCAGCCATTCGAAATTCTTCAGGTGAAAATACTTTGCTTAGCTTTGTGTACCCCATTTTTAATAGGGTTATTTGGCTCTCTGGAGTCTAACTTCTTGAGTTCTTTGTATATATTGGATATTAGTCCTCTGTCGGATGTAGGGTTTGTGAAGATCTTTTCCCAATTTGTTGGTTGCTGTTTTGTCCAATTGACAGTGTCCTTTGCCTTACAGAAGCTTTGTAGTTTTATGAAGTACCATTTGTCAATTCCTGATCTTAGAGCATAAGCTATTCCTGTTCTGTTCAGGAACTTTTCCCCTGTGCCCATTTCCTCAAGGATCTTCCCCAGTTTCTTTTCTATTACTTTCAGTGTGTCTGGTTTTATGTGGAGGTCCTTGATCCACCTGGAGTTGAGCTTAGTTCAAGGAGATAAGAATGGATTGATTTGCATTCTTCTGCATGCAGACCTCAAGTTGAACCAGCACCATTTGGAACCTCTTCCATATTTCTGTCCCCTCTCCTTTCATTCTTTTGAACACACAACTTTTAGTGTTCCCTAATAACCAGAGTAAGATCTTTTTATCTTATTTTTATATACCTTTTAGAGGTTACTATACACATCAATGCATGCAATGTCATTGGAATTCATGACACACTACATCACAATAAGCAGGTAGTGTAAACTACATAGCTCTTCTTGCCTGCCTACTCCTTTGGGTTAAGGTTTTTGTTGGCTTTTCACCCATTGACACACATCATAATGCAAGGCTGACACTTGTAAAACAAATCAGTTATCTGTCAAAGAAATTAAGAAAGCCCTCTTGCATTGGCTTTATTTTTAACCATTTCTAGTACTTTTCATTTGTTTCTTCCTTCACATGTGGGATTGAGGCCTGTGTTGTTTCTCTTCATTTGTACAACATCCTCCTGTGTTTTGTGTTTGTCGCTGACATCAAATCACAGTTGTCGCTCATTTAAAATGAGCTTAGTTCACTTTCATTCGCAAGAGGTGATCCAAATGGCCTTAAAATATGACCTATTTCTCCTTAAAGAGTTCATAAAGATTTCCATATTTGGTTTGTTGGCTTAAAACATCAAAAAGTTATTATTTTACAGAGTCCACAGAGCAGATGCCATATAGCTATATGGATTATTCATCGTTCCTCTTTGCAACTCACAAGACCAGAATCAAGGCACTGGCAGGGCAAGTGGTCTTCACAGAGAATCTTTTTCCTTGACCATTCGTTGGCAAAATTCAATCCTTCCTGGTTGTAGGATGAAGGTCAAAGTCATCATTTCTTTGCCGAATACTGATGTCCAATAAGGATCATTTTTGGCTTCTAGGGGTCATTGTATTCTTTAACTTGTGACCCTGTCCTTTATTTTCAAATGTATCAACAGTGGCACATGTCCATTGTACTAGCTCATTTTATATCCTTTTAACAGAAGGTAGAGTTATTTAGCAAGAAGGAACCTCCACTGAGAAAACCATATTGCTCCATGGGAGAGTCTGGAGTCTTTTCTTGATTGGTGATTGATAGGGAAGGCCCGGTTGATTGTGTGGTACTAACACTTTTGGACTGCTTGTCCTGGACTGTATTAGAATCAGGCTAAGCAAGCCACAGGGAGCAAGCCAGTAAGCAGTATTACTTCAACAAGCAGTGATGCTGTGTTACCTGAGAGGTGGGAGCAGAAATGAACGCTTTCCTCCCCAAGCTGCTTTCTGTTATAGTGTTTTATCACAGCTATCTAACCCCTAGTTAAGATATCTTCTCTAAATGGCATTTGGTATACTCAATGTCATTTAAAGAACTATTTGGGCTGTACCAGTTTTAGGGGTTTTCAGATGAGAACCTTTGATTTTAAGATCACTCACCTTACAGTTCTTAAAAGAAGAGATTGCTTTTAGATCTTATATTTATTTACATCTAAGACAATTTGAGCAATTAATTTACCAAATATATTCTCATTTGCATTTGTCTTTTAAAAAGCCAATAAAAGTATCTTTCAGTATTAGTGTAATCATTTTTTCTTTAAATGTTTAAATGTTTAAATTTGTTAAGCTTAGCAAATAAAATCTGTTCTGTTAATTAAAAAAAAGAGAGAGAGATTTTCTCAGAAACCAGAACATTGCTATGACTTGTGTATTCCTGACTATGGCTGGAAAAGCTTCTCTGCTTTTAAGGACATGTGATTAAGAAAACCCGAGGCTGAGGTAGGAGTTCAACAGTAGAATGCTTTATGTTTCCTGGGTTCCATCACCAGTACCACAAGGAAAAAAAATAAGGCGACCTGGACGATGAAGGATTGTCTTCTCTTGCCCATGTTTATATCCTAAGTCCCATCTAGACCATTTCCTCTGTGATATAGGTATACTTACATACTCAGATTGTTGGTGCATCTTGGAAAGGGGCACAGCATGCTGCCAGTACTGGCTGCCATGTTGCTGATATCTCAGAGCCTTTGCTGTGGACAAGATGCTTGGCATGAATCTCTATCAGGGAACTTTGTGATCCTCTCTGAAGGCACAAATCAGCTCCAGTGATTGCCAGCTTTTTGACTCTATCCACTGCCTTTAATTTCTTTTATTTTCTTTTTTTTATTGGATATATTCTTTATTTACATTTCATATCCCTTCCCCCCCCCAATGTCCCATATGTCTTTTTCCCTCCCCTCCCCCCCCTCCCCTGTTCCCCTATTCACCCCTTCTCACTTTCCTGTTTTGGTATTCTCCTACACTGCTGCATTGGGCCTTTCCANGTCTTCCCCAGTTTCTTTTCTATTACTTTCAGTGTGTCTGGTTTTATGTGGAGGTCCTTGATCCACTTGGAGTTGAGCTTAGTACAAGGAGATAAGAATGGGTCAATTCTCATTCTTCTACATGTTGACCTCCAGTTGAGCCAGCACCATTTGTTGAAAAGGCTATCTTTTCTATTTTTATTGTGAATTTATACAGCTATTTGGGGAGAATCAGCCATCACTAGAACTAAAATCTTCCCATCCTTTGCCTTGATTTTTATAGTCTGAGAGATATTATTCCCAATGTTCACAATGGTGAAAAGATTGATGATCGCAGGATGATTAATTGAAATTGTTTTATACTTGGTCGATGGCAAAGATCTGCGAACGGAAAACTACATAAACACAGAACACAAATACAGCTGAACGAGAAAGTTACAAAGTGAGGTAAGGATAGATTTAAATCCCTGCCCTATTGTTACTGGTGTTATCAAAGTTATGTTGCTTATATTTTTCCATCCTCAGCTTCATTATTTCTAAGTTATAAAGTTAAGAGCACACACACTAGGCCATCTTTGCTGCTGCTGGGTCTGAGCAAGCTGACTCTGGTACCCAAGTTATCCAGAGTTTAAGATCTCTGGGGACTCAGGGTGCCAGGCTGTGACCTGCACGCAGGATCTGGGCTGAGAGGTGGTTCATCTGTGTGCCAGCCTGGCCTGGGTCTTGTGCCCTGCGGGGTGGTCAGCACTTGGAGGGGCTTCCAGCCACCATCTTCGCTCCCTGACAGAACAGACAAGCAGCATCAGGCCCACAGGGACAAGCAGGTATAACATTGCTTGGAGCAAGATACACCAGGGGTCCAACAGCACCCAAGAGGAGAGCAGCACATCAGCAATCTGTGCCAGGGGAAACCCAGCCATCCAGTGGTGAGGAAAGAGCCTTACCGGCCCACAGGGGGTTCAAGCGCCAGCCAGTGACTACAGTACCACCTAACGCCAGAGACAACCAGATGGCAAAACACAAACGTAGGAACATTCCTAACAGAAATCAAGGCAATATGACAGCATGTGAACCAAATTCTCCAACAGCAGTAAGTCCTGGCTAGCCCAACACACCAGAAAAACAAGATTTAGATCTAAAATCACAGGTCATACTGCTGCTAGAGGAACACAAGAAGGACACAAATAAATCTCTTAAAGAAATACAGGAGACAATAGATCAAAAGTTAGAAGCCCTTACAAGGCAAACACAAAAATCAGTTAAAGAACTTCAGGAGAAAATGGATCAAAAGATAGAAGCCAATAAGGAGGAAATGCAAAAATCACTTGAAGAAATACAGGGGAATGTGGGTCAACAGGCAGAAGTCATGAAAGAGAAAACACAAAATCTCTTAAAGAATTACATGAAAACACAAACGAGCAAGCAAAAGATCTGAGCAAAACCATCCAGGATCTGAAAACAGAAGTAGAAACAACTGAGAAATCTCAAAGGGAGGCAACTTTGGAGATAGAAAACCTTGGGGAAAAAATCAGGGCCATAGTTGCAATTATCAACAATAGAATACACGAGATAGAAGAAAGAATCTCAGATGCTGAAGATTCATTGATTCAACAGTCAAAGAAAATGCAAAATGCAAAAATCTTGTAACCCAAAGTATCCAGGAAATCCAGGGCACAATGAGAAGACCAAACCTAAGGATTATAGGTATAGATGAGAGTGAAGATTTACAACTTAAAGGGCCAGCAAATATCTTCAACAAAATTATGGAAGAAAACTTCCCCAGCCTAAAGAGAGAGATGCCCATG
>BDUI01001043.1:120057-152718 GCA_002335545.1 Apodemus speciosus
CGCACGCACGCACGCACGCACGCACGCACGCACGCACGCACGCGCGCGCACACACAATTTAATTCTTTGAGGCCAGTTAATGTCTCTGAGTCAAAATTTCAATGCTTTATGAACTATGGGTCCCATTACTAGATTCAGGACAGTACCTCATCCCAGGGACTTACCTTGGTTAAGTACCTATTCGTCAACTGATTTTTGTTTTCTAGTATCTCATTCAATTAAGATACTACTATACTAGCCTATACTACTCACAGGCAATAAATGTATCTTTATTTTACAGCATTCCACACACTAAGTCTCTTTTCTTGTCTGAGACTGCCTTTCTCTGCCCTCATTTCAATGGTGACCCTCAGGTTTTTACCTTTCCTTCTAAGTCACCTCTTCATCCCAGTTGTTAATTCTCACCTCTCCCAATTGGGAATCTATCCCAGCTTAGGGAGTTTCTGGCTGCTTGTAGCAGATTCCAAATGAGAAACAATGGGTTGGCTGAATAGAGACTAATTCAAACCTGCAGGTCAGTTTTTATGACGCTACTTTATCATCCTCTGCTAAGAGAAAAGGTAATATAGGAAGTGGGGTTGAATGATAAATACTGCCAATAAAACAATAGCACCAAGTCCCCTGCTCCAAAAGGATACCAAATGATCCCCGAAAGACTTCTGCTGAGGTTCAAAGAGTTCTCCTCTCTGAAATACTAGGCACAGTCTTTTTTAAAACAGGTTAAATAGAGCCCAAGAGATAGTAAGTCATTTAAACACTTCTCTCCCTCTCCCTCCCGTTAAGAGGAGCCAACTTAATATATTTTTCTTCCAATTGAGCCCAGGGGACAATATTCACTACTGGGGGGCTATAAAAGGTATTTAGGCATCTAACCAGCAGTGAAAGACAGATGGCAGGTTCCTCAGCCATCACAGGTTCATCTGAAGGATGCATATTAAACCCCTGCCCTTTTACAGAGCCTTTTGACACACACCACTTTTGAATCCGACCCCCTTTAATTTTCATGTGGCATCTTACAGTTCCTGATGCCTTGGGGTTAGTTATAAGTAGTTCATGTCTGAGATTACACATCTGATATTTATAAAAACACAAATACTTCAGGCAGGAAATGACAAATCTCTGGTAAGCCATTTTCAGGTCTTAAAAAAAGGAACAAAAAGAAAAGGAAAAGAAAAATTTAGTGATGAACTAACCATGGAGAGTAAGATGATGTTGCTTGATGCATATTGAAACCAGCCCCTTCTAACAACAATGCCAAAAGCCATTATCTACACAATTTAATACTGGGCAGTAAGTCCCTGTCAATCACCAGTAATCTGTAGTAATCTGCCAGAAATCACATAGCACCGTGCAGGACGGGACGTGAGATAATGCGGGCTGATTTAATTAGACCCCGAGTTGCCGGAAAGAAAAGTCGTGACTCTTTGAGTCTAACTTCTCTATTTTCCAATGAGTTGCAGTTGGAAAATATGACTTCAGGTGATAACATTTCCTTAACTTTTATGTATCTCCTTTATTGCATCCGAGGAGCCTGCTGGAGGTGATGGTGGTAGCTAGTGGCAGTCTTGGTATGTTTTCTTTTAAAAAGTACTCAGCCTCAGCATTCACCAGAAAGCATTGTTTAAGCCTCTAAGAGACAATGTCCCCAATGAGATCCTGCCTCTGTCAAGGAAACTAAAGGAAGAAAAGGAAGGAAGAAAAACAAAATGAGTGTGGGGAGTGGCTCCGAAGGATGCCCTGCTGTAAAATAGTCAACCTTGGTTCTGCAAACTGTTCAGAACCAAAAAACGTATGACTAAAAATCATAACTCATTGAACTATCAGATTTTTGGGAAAAATATATATTAGAACTGGGGTTCAGTGAATAAAAGACTTGCTGCACAGACCAGACAAGAGGCCTGAAGTTCAGATCCCCAGAACCAAGGCAAAGCTAAAGTTGAAGATTCCGAACATATGGGAGAGATGAAAAAAATACAGTTACATTGTCACCTTTCTTTTCTTATTTATTTATTTATTTATTTATTTATTTATTTATTTTTATTGGATATATTMTTTATTTACATTTCATTTCCCCTTTTCTGGTTTCCCCACACCCCAGATGTCCCATATGTCTTTTTCCCTCCCCCGGTTCCCCCATTCACCCCTTCCCACTTCCCTGTTTTTGTATTCCCCTGCACTGCTGCATTGGGCCTTTCTAGAACCTGGGTCCACTCTTTCCTTCTTGTCGGACAGCATTTGGTAGGTGAATTGTGTCTATGGCGAGGAAAACGCCTTTCTTTTCTTGTGGACATATTTACTTCACTCATGTTAATATAGATTTGTAAGCATTGCTAATTTTTCTGAACTACTTGAAAGTAACTGTTTCACATGACAGTTGGCTTTCTGATCATTTAACACGGATTCTGCCATGTAACAGTCATCACATGCAAAGTAAGATAAGTGAATTCTCAAATACAATCTACCATGCAGCGTATAAATTCTCCCAGATTGCTACGTAAACACTTGTTTGTTTGGTTTATAATCACTTATTTATTGGACCTCGAATCTAACAAAGAGTTACATGTTGCTTTGGCTGCAATATCCTAATCCAGAACAGTCCCTAATTAGTTTGTTCCTTAACAATTTTGACTTTTTCAAGAATTTGTCTGATTATTTCCTTGAAATATCATTTAATTTGTTCCTTTTATTTCCTAAGTCTTCTATCAATATTTTGTCTAAAGACTCAAGAAAAGGCAAGCATTTATTGGCTAGTATACTTCCCTTATTAGGCACTTTATCAAGTCATCGCCAGGAGACATTTAATGCCAGGTTGGTCCATTGCCTGTGGCATTTGGTCAGTTAAGGTACAACATGGCAAATATCTCCATAGTAAAATGCAGTTGCTATTTTTGTTTAATGCCATTTTATTTTAAAAAATTAGATGTTATTAAGATACTGTTTATAAGTCATGGTAGACTCAGCTAGCATGGGAATTTTTAACCTAGGAGCTATGCATGCATTTGGACCAGGAACTTAAACTTTCAAACTGTGTGCAAAATGTTATGTGCAGACACACTCCAGGTAAAAAGGAAATCCATGCAATTTCAAACAGGATGAAAACCAAAATGGGATTAAGAGCAATTGCAGGTGAGAGCCTTCATTCTTGAGTTCTGCTTTAATGTCGTTAATTTTACCTCCTTTTACCCAGCAATTTAGTGCCTCCTGCAGTGGGAGCTCTCAATAATCTACCGACCTTCAACCTTCTTTGCCCCAGGTGAATCATGACTGTGGGAAGGCAAAGCTCTATGACCATTGTGACCACGATGTATAGCACAACAAAGAAGATACTTTGGAAATACACTAGCAAAACTTTATTGCGATAGCATCATGACACATTGCATCGCAAGGAGGAAAGAGAAGTGCATGAATGTGAATGAGTGAGAGGCAGGCAGTGGAAGAACTATGCGTTATGATTTATGTGGATGCTGGTATTAGTAAGAGGAAGAAAGAAACAGAGAGAAGACAAGGGCAAGGGAGGAGGGTAAAGTGGAAGAGAATGATGGGTCCATCTGATATAGGCAAAGGAGTGTGAGTTATGGTGGGCCTTCCTTCTCCCTGCCACCTGTGGGATCCCATAAAACACAGGCTTATTTAACTTCTCCCACCACTGCTCTCCATTGAGCATGACTTCATTCTGCAAAGTTCTGTACCATGATGAGTTTTGGAATGTATCATAAGAAGGCACAGTGCACAGCCTGTCCTCCTAACCCCTGAATCCTGCTGGCCCATCTAGGGAGACTGTTAGCCTGTTATAGCCTTCTCCCTTCCCGAGAAGTCCGTGTTGGCTTCAATCTTCCATTGTTACCACCACCAGATCATGAGGCAGAAACTTCACTACTTTGTGTACAAATTTGGAAAGAGGTGACCCAGCTGGCCAGATGAATCAGACAAAGAGATCCAAACCTGAGTGGACACAGCTCCTCTGCTTCCCAGATTTGGCCATCAGAGCCTGAGCAGGATTGCAGCTCCGCTTGTTGTCTGTGGCTAAGCATCATTGTTGTTATTTTTAGCAAGGGAATAAGAGAATACAATGAGCACATACAGGGAGGGGACCATTCAATGGAGAACTTTTCCTTTTCTCATTTTTCCAATCTGAGAGGAAACCTGAAAGATCCAAGTTTATAAACATCCCCCTGGTGAAGCACCCTACTTTGGTAATAACCTGGATCCCATTTGAACTTTGAGGAAACCACTCCACATTAACCTGGGATTCAGATGGTTTTGGCATGAAATTTCAAGTTGGCAATTTTAGGTATTTTGCTCATTTTGGCTCGTTTATCCCCAATAATGCCTCTGTGTTTTATAATGAAAATCTCAGCACAAGAACACTCTATGTAAGCCTGTGCAGCTGGCCGACAACTTAGATTCATGGTTTTTCAGTCTGGTAACTGATTTTTCCTATTAGCTTCAAGGAAATATTTTCCCCATTATTTTGAGTTTAGTATACTTTAATGCGGCTATTACAATATGTTCCCCTCTTCTACACCACCTTCCAACCTATTATGGGCTGATCAGAAGCACCATATTCCTTATTTAGCACTTGCAAACCCTTCAGGTGTGTAGTCTATATAAGTAACACATGTAGCGTCTACAACTAGGACCCCCGCTTTGAGAAGAAGGTAATACATCTTGATAATAACTACTCAAAGAGAAGTTTATTTTCTTTTCATCTATGCACCAGTGCCCTCACCATAATCCTGCAGAGAGGAAGTAAGATCAAGTGGCATTTGAGGTTCTCAGTATCTTATTTTCCACACAATTCTTTGTTTTCTTACTCTGTCACAGCCTAAGAAAAATCATGAGTTCAGCACAGTTCCTTCTGTGAGCTGCATTTATAGCCATTTTCCTCTGAGCTGTTGTGGGGACCCTATTTGTTGTCCAGTAACCTCCCTGGATTGGACTGGCCCTGGCAGTCTTATAAGATGAAGATTGCCCATCCAATTACATTGAGTACTCAGGATGCCCCAGTCTCTTGTACATACACCTTCTCTGGGGTTAATATTCATGTAAGTTTTCTAGATTTGAATTTATCAATGTACTACCTGTGAGCCAAATTCAGACTACAACTTGTTTCTTTGTTGTTTATAAATAAAGGTTTGTTGTAATATAGGTACACTGTTCTTGCTTCATGTTGTTTGTTCCTACTTTCATATTATAATAGCAGAGTTCAATCAGAGGACAAAAGAAGCCCAAAATATTCTGGCATTTTACAGAAAGTCTGTTGACTTTTGTCAGCTGGACACCATTTCCCCTGCCTTTTAGGATATATAATTCTAGTCATTTGACAGCTATATTTGATCTAAACTCAATAATGTATTCATCCTCTTAACATAGGTCTCTGAGTGCCATATCTTAACTCAAACATGTAATTAGTATGGTAGAAACTAGGCAGAGTTAAAAGCATATGTGATGATATACTTAGAATGATCTGCATAGTTTCTGAACAAGTAATTCTGTAAATTATTACTGTGAATGAGACTGATCCTAGTATCTAAATACACTCACATAGCGTAAGATAGTGTAGGCTAGTTAGTTACTCTTTTATCCTTTTGTAGAGTGACTAAATAGGGAATATTGATTCTGGAGTCAGAAAAACCTGGATTCTATTCCAGGCCCTGTAATTTTCTTTCTATGTGACCTTTAGCCCATGCATTAGCCTCTCTCTTGGGTTCAGTTTCCTCATTTATCAAGGGAGTACCTTGGTTTTATTTAGCTTTCTATTACTAATCATTCAGTATAAATAACTTATGGGGGAAAGGTTTATCTTGGCTCACAATTACACAGGTTCCAGACCATGATGGATTAGACCATTGCTTTAGCCCTCCTGATGAAGATGCTTATTGCTATGGTAGCAAGACGTGTATTGGAGCCAACTTCTTACTTCATGCAGGAAGAGAAAAGGGGAGTTAGGAGTGGGATTGCGTCCCACCATCCCCTGTAAAATCACACACCCAGTACCCATAGGACCACATCTTTAACTCACACACCTCCAGGGGGCCATCACCTTCCAAACTATAACAGCCTCACATCCAAAATCTCTCTAGAAGACTTTTCTAGGAGACTCAGTGATACAGTAAGGAAGACAGAGATCACATTTCCTATGGAACTGGTGATGAGAAATGTGTAGTAAGGAGGCAATGTGCAGTAATATCTTTTTTTTCAATTGGTTCTACTCAATCTGGATGACTCCTATTTCTTAATAACCACAAGTACAACCAAGGATCTACCCATGGCCTAGTTCTCACTAATAACCCCATTTTTTCATTTGATCACTTCCATTCCAGATGGTCATCTGGCCAAACCTCTCTTGACAATGTACTGTCCTCCTATTATATAGCCTGGCCCAGTAGTGGCAGGTGAGTGTTTAATAGTTCTTAGGGGGCTACCTGAAACTTCCTTAAAACTTTTCCCTCTCTAGCTGTCTCTGTCTCTCTCTCTTTCCTTGCTATCTTTCAACTATTGTCTCTAAATCATTCCTTTTCTTTTTCTGAAAAATTCAGACTCATAGAATCAGTTTCATTCCACATAACTTAGAAACCCATGATATGTAATTTTACATAATCTTTAGGTTCATTTGATGCAGTCTTTCTCAAAGGAAACTGGGAGCCACAAAGATTAAGGAACTCCTGTACAAGCTCACAATGCCAGTCCATTAATTTTCATAAACCCCACCCTCATGTAGTTAACATTCCTATCAATAGCACATTGATTTCATAACTTCTGATTCAGACTAGGGTTTCTATTTCTGCATAAACATCATGACCAAGAAATTGGGGAGGAAAGGATTTATTCAGTTTACATGTCTACATTGCTGTTCATCACCAAAGGAACTCAGTACTGGAACTCAAGCATGTCAGGAAGCAGGAGCTGATGCAGAGGCCATGGAGGGATGTTATTTACTGGCTTGCTCTCTTAGAGAATCCAAGACTACCAGCCCAGGGATGGCACCGATCACAATGGGCCCTTCCCCCTTGATCATCAACTGAGAAAATGCCCCACAGCTGGATCTCATAGAGGCACTTCCTCAACTGAAGCTCATTTCTCTGCAATAACTCCAGCCTGTGTCAAGTTGACACACAAAACCAGCCAGTACAGTATGTATGTCTGATTCCTGCTAAATAATCTTGGAAGAAAAGATGAGGAAAAGGCTCTCAAGTAAGATGGAATCCCTGGCTATACCTCTTGTCTCACCCATCATTCTTGTTAATCTATGAATCTTTTCAAAAGTTGGCCATTTTTCCTTCTTCTCCTCTTCTTTTTTTTATTGGATATATTCTTTATTTACATTTCATTTCCTTTTTTCCTGGTTTCCCCGACCCCCACCCAATGTCCCATATGTCTTTTTCCCTCCCCCCCATTCCCTTATTCACCCCGTCTCACTTTCCTGTTTTGGTATTCTCCTACACTGCTGCATTGGGCCTTTCCAGAACCTGGGTCCACTCTTTCCTTCTTGTCRGACAGCATTTGGTAGGTGGATTGTGTCTTTGGTRTTCYAAGATTCTAGGYTAATATCCACTTATCAGTGAGTGCATGCCTTGGGTRTTCTTTTGAGACTGGGTTACTTCACTCAGTATGATGCTCTCCAGCTCCATCCATTTCTCTAAGAATTTCATGAATTCATTGTTTCTAATGGCTGAATAGTACTCCATTGTGTATATATACCACATTTTTTGTATCCATTCTTCCGTTGAGGGACACCTGGGTTCTTTCCAGTTTCTGGCTATTATAAATAAGGCTGCTATGAACATTGTGGAGCATATATCCTTATTGCATGCTGGGGAGTCTTCTGGATATATGCCCAGGAGTGGTATGGCTAGGTCCTCCGGAAGTATTGTGTCCAGTTTTCTGAGGAACCGCCAGACTGATTTCCAGAGTGGCTGTACCAGCTTGCAGTCCCAYCAGCAGTGTAGGAGTGTTCCTCTTTCTCCACATCCTCACCAACATCTGCTGTCTCCTGAGTTTTTAATCTTAGCCATTCTGATTGGTGTGAGGTGAAATCTCAGGGTTGTTAAGACTATACTCTCCTCTTCTTTCTTTGAAAGCTCTTCTTTCTTTCCTTTTTTATGAGGTGGTGTGGACAAAGAAACTTGAAGAATTTCACACCATACGACTAAGGCAACTATGGAACATGGCCAAAATATTAAGAATTCTTACCGAATTCCAAAGATATCATTGTAGACAATATAATATCTGAAAGTTGAGAATGTTTGACATGCTGCATTAAAAGGATAAAAAATAATAACAAAGTTGTTGTACCAGCTTGCAATCCCACCAACAATGGAGGAGTGTGATCCTGTCTAAGGGAAATGCAGGGACTGAAAGAAAGGCCATTCGGAAACTTCCTTCTTAGGAATCCATCTCATCTGTAGACATCATACTCAAACACTATGGCTGATACCAAGAAGTGCTTGCTGATAGGAACCTGGAATAGCTGTCCCCTGAGAGGCTCTGCTAGAGCCTGACCAATACAGATGCAGATGCTCATAGCCATCCATTGGACTGAGCATGGGGGCCCCAATGGAGGATTTAGGGGAAGGACTGAAGGAGCTAAAGGGGTGTGCAACTCCATAGGACATACAACATCAACCAACCCGAACCCCTAGAGCTCCCAGGGATTAGACCACCAATCAAAGAATACACATGGAGGGACCCATGGCTCCAGCTGGATATATAGAAGAGGATGGCCTTATCTGGCATCAATGGTAGGGGAGGCTCTTGGTCCTGTGGAAGCTTGTTGCCCTAGTTTAGGGGAATGCTAGGGTGGTGAGGCAGGAGTGGATGGGGGAAGGAGCACCTTCATAGAAGCAGGGGGAGAGGAGAGAAGGTAGGGGATTTGAGGAAGGGAAACTGGGAAGGTGGGGATGACATTTGAAATATAACTAAATTAAATAATCAATAAAAAATAAAATTGCATAAAAGTAAAAAAAAGAAAAATAACAAAGTCTACAGCATGTAGGCAAACAGAAACAGGTGTGAAAATATCACCTACCTCTGGATTTTCTCAGGACAGTTTGCCTAGCTCTGATATTTCTAGGTAACCTATTTGTCTTTAACCAAGCAATGAACTGGGAATTATTCCCCAATGACAGTCTTAATCTTTAATTTATGTTTTCTCAATGCCTTGTTTTTATGTGTGTGTTTGTGCCAACTTCTAGTATTGTTGACTGAATATTAATATAAGGTTTTGTTTTTACTTGCCTATAATTTCCCAGTCATGCCTGTTTTCTCCCAATGCTTGGTGTCCTACCTGAAACTTGCCATCCTCTGTTTACATACCAACTGATGTCATTATTGGTTCCAATTATTTAAACTCCAGTGCTAAATATGTTTCAAATTAGAACTCATTCTCACTCATCATGATACTGAAAGACAGTTAGAAAATCCTTTTTAATTTAATTTGCTAATCCTAGCTTGTCATTAATTTTATGTACTTCAGGGTATAGAAAAATGTTGGATGAAATTAGAACACCCGTAATTTTAATAGTCATATAATTTATCATAATCACACTACTGTTCTCCCATGGCATCTTTCATAAAATCTTCTGATASTAGAATACTATGAGAGCTAGTTCTCAGGGAGAGGCTTACATCTCAGGAAAGAAATCAATAGTCCTATCCATCTGTAAATTCTACAAATCACAACCATGAGCAGCCTGACAAAATATCTTCAATGGTGCAATAGTGACACTTTTGTCCTGGGTGTAACCAACAACTATCTAATTGGATCTAAGGTCTGATCAATAGGAAGGAATTCATAGCTGTTACTAGAAACAGCCAATTACTAGAGTTGAAGAGGTCATAAACCATGAAGGGAAATTAGGTGAGTGTGTGGTTCCTGGCCCAGCAGATTACATATAAAATACAATTCCAACATTCAAGGCATTGGTAACATTGTGGAAGGAGATCTAGAACAGCTGTAGGACCCAGGGGATGAGGATACTTGCTGCTAGATTGTGTCTTCCAGACATAACAAGAAAGCTGCAAT
The DNA here is from genome assembly GCA_002335545.1 of Apodemus speciosus. Classification (NCBI taxonomy): domain Eukaryota; kingdom Metazoa; phylum Chordata; class Mammalia; order Rodentia; family Muridae; genus Apodemus; species Apodemus speciosus. The sequence goes on from BDUI01001043.1 coordinate 130,082, forward strand.
CATAAAATTCAACAATATGGTAGTCAGAACAAGACCTGCATAAGGATGTCACCAGTTAACATGCCAATGTAGATAAGGAGGATTTCACAAGGTCCTACTCCCTTAGATGAAGAGTTACAGGCAAAAATAGCTAGAGAAAGAGGGGGAAGGAGAGGGTGGAGGGAGAGAGGGGAGAGGGAGAGAGAGAGAAAGAGAGAGAGAAAGGGAAATGGAGAGAGAGATGTTATCAGTATTCTTTAGGAGGAACCCATTCATAGTTACTTAATCCTAAATGGTCACATCTAATAAGTACATATAGATGGGAGAAACACTAAATGGGTTCAGTAGTGTATTGTGTGCATGAATGTGTATGTGTATATGTATATGTGTTTAACAATAATAATCTGATGCTCATAATAACTCATTGGTCAGAATAAATAAGAAAATATAATGAGGTTTTGAAAATAAAGCAATAAACCAAAATTTTTGGAATAGAGCAGAAGCAACACACATTGGGATATCTAGAATTTTAAATGCTTATGCTAGAAAAAAACAATCTACTGTAGTCATAAAGTGAATTTCAGTAGAACAAATTAAGCATTGACATACAAGTCAGTTACTCTGCTGACTCAAGGTAAATTTGGCAACAAAACTTGAAAACTTTACAATGCCATTAGATAATTAGAATGCTTAAGGCAAATTGAGAAAATGGTACACATGATAGGATTAATGAATATTAAAAGCCGCCTCTCATATCTGTGAAAGAAAATCTAAGTAGGGAAATTATATTTTCATAGAGGTTTAAATTCAACCTAGTCTAATGCAATGTTTCACAAGCTTAAGCACAAATACTTTGATATCCCATAAAATTTATAAGGGCTTTCTCTCCCTTTTGAAAGAAAGCAATGCTGACTCTAAAATTTAGATGGAGAACTTGACTCCCAGCATGCACTAGTGCCAGGTTAGGACCCATACCTTTAGGTTACAGAAACGTAGAGATAGATTCAGACTCCAAAACTCAGCTCCAGGATGTCACCCACAGTCCCCGCCACTAGGCACCCTCAGATCTAAATTCTCACAATCACATGGATAAACAATATAAAAATCATGTTTTCTATCATAAATTGGCTTTAGCTTTTTTTGACAAGACAGCATAAAATGAATGGATAGAAAAGTCATTCCATCCAAGTGATTACCCAAAGAGTTAAATAAGGGTGGCAAAAGTGTCTCTGCCACATAAAGTAAACTATGTCTCAAGTAAAAAATATACCAAAAGAAAAATAAAAGGTCATTATATAATGATAAAGGAAACACTTTATCAGTAGAATATTCTGATGATACCTCTATATCTACCCACTTCTGAAAAAAGTGTATACATAAAACAAATACTGCCAGGTTGTAAGAGGGAAACAAATGCCAATAAGTATTGATAGAGAACTTGGATACTTGACCTTCAACAACTGAAAGTACATTAGGCAAAAACTCAACACAACAGACTTGAATAACACTCTGGTTTTAAGACACCTGGAGAACATAAATAGAACATTCCATTAAATGAGAGAGTGTTCTCTCTCTTCTGTTCAAGACTATGATGGATTAGGATTCTCCCCATGATAGATCATAGATTYAGTCATTAAAAATAATTTGAACAAATTTAAAGGGATTGACGTCATCTTTTTTTGTCTATCCACAAAGAAAGAAGAGCAGAAAAATTTCAGAGGAAGAATCTTGGAAACACAAAAACATGTGGAAATTAAATAAGATACTTTGAGAGAGCCAATGAGTTACTTAAGGAATTGAAAGTCTCAAAATGAACACTCATAGAGGAAACAATACTCATCATTCCAAAACTCTTTCAAAAATCTGAAGATGAGTGAACACTTCCAAATTCATTTTATAAGTTCAGAATTATCCTGATATTAAAAATTACTCTGATACAAAAAACCAATAATAACAAAACAAAAACAAAAAAAATCCAGGCTGCTAAGCTTGAAGAACATAAATGAAAATGTTCAATCAAATGCCATGGTGATTTAACAATGAGTTAAAAGGGTCAAATGCCATGAGCAAGAGGATTATGGAGGATGGGGAGATGGCTCAGGCAGTTAAGTATAATACTTCACATACAAGCTTGAGTTTGATTCTCTAGCATCAATATAAAAAGCCAGGTGTTGAATGTGCTTGTATCCCTGGTGCGTGGAAAGGAGGGACTGGAGAGTCTCTGGGCTTACTGGTCTACCTAATATTGTGAGCTCTAAGTCACAATAATAAGGGAGACACTTGATCTCTTCTGGTTTCTACACATGTATGCCTACATTGATACATGGATGCATAAGCATACATACAAGAACATATACATAAATACTATATATATTATATATACATATAGAATGTATATGTATATAAAGTGAATGTATATACTATATGATATATATGATATTATACATATAATATATTATATACATATATACACACATATATTTATACATACACACATATATGTATATTTATATCTGTAAGAGGGAGCATTGTCCATAAGACATAAGAAGGCTTAATTATGGAAAAATTAATAAAAGTGACATATCATGTTAACATTGAATACTTAAAATCATATGAAACAGACAAAAGCAGAGGGGCAAGTCTCTTCTATGGGCCAAATCTGGCACACACTCAATTCTAATATTACTCATGAGCAAAAATCATTTTTATGCTTAAAAAATCATGAGTATCTCAAGAAATATTTGACATGATTCTTCTTCTTTAATATTAAAGATCTTAACAATTGAAGTTTAGAACAAATGTACATTAATATAATAAAGGCAATAATATTTGCAAGAAAAATATATTGTAAGTAGTTCATATACAACATAAGTGAGTAGCCGGGTGGTGGTGGCACACGCCTGTAATCCCAGCACTCTGGGAGGCAGAGGCAGGCGGATTTCTGAGTTTGAGGCCAGCCTGGTCTACAGAGTGAGTTCCAGGACATCCAGGGCTATATAGAGAAACCCTGTCTTGAAAAAACCAAAACCAAAAAAAACCAAAAAAAAAAAAAAAAACCCAAAATATGTGAGTAATGAAATTCGTTAACACAAGAGGATGACGATATAAAACTCCAATGCCAGGAGTAGGTTACCTCTTTTGGACTTGTTGCTCAGTGAGGTCCCATAGATCTCCAAACATTATAGGCTATTGCCAATGCCCTTGGTGAGCCTTTCAAATTTGACAGGAAGACTCTATTGCTGAAAACTCCACAATCTTCAGTCACAGAAATCATGGAGAAATCAAGTTGGTATTTACCCTAGAGTTTCCATAGAGCCTAGCTTTCATAGTGTTGGAAGTTGCTATTCACACTGATAGAGGAAGAAAATATGCATCAATTTTATCTATCTGTGAAATCTGTAAGTTACAATAAACTGTTGTGGAAATAGTGGCATGAATATCATGTGAGTAGAGTCACTTTCCTCATTTATTTATTTATTTATTTATTTATTTATTTATTTATTTATTTATTTATTTATTTATTTCCCAGTCGCTGCCTCCCTCCCAGTCTCCCCTCATTTGATTGGATTTAAAGCCTGCTCTACAAGATGGAGCCCATAACTGTCATCATTAGCAGTGTTCAGAACCTGTGGTTCTCATAGATAGGTCATAGACTCTAGAGGAGACTATACTATGACCATTCTGCTAAATGAACATACTATTGAACCCATTCCTAATGACTGATTGTTATACACATAGATTAGTTTATATCTCAAGTCTGACCAGAGAAACTTTGCTATGCAGTGAATGGTAATTAACACAAAGACCCACAGCTTGTAAAGGTGTGGATAATAAGAGACTGAGGTTTGCTTAGCAGGATCATAAGTGTCAGCATGATAGATCACTACAAGAAAACAATATTTTCTAGACATACTTGGGCAGTTGCAAATATGAACTCCAACCAGCATACACAAACCTATAGTTCAATCCAAGAGTTCATGGGAAGCACAAATTGTTTTTTTTTTAAAGAAAACACAAAGTTGGGTAGGTATGAAGATGATAGAGTATCCGGAAAGAAATAAAAATCCACTATGTGAAATTTTTAGACCAACAAAAGAAAAATGGAAAAACAATTAGCAATAGCAAATCTCCAAATAATCTAATTTTAAAAGTAGGCAAACAACCCAAGTACTCACTTAACAAAAGAAAACAATCAAACAGCCGTTAGCTATATGCAAATATATTCAATATTACTGGTCATCAAGAAATGAGATTTTAAAGAGTAATGAGTTGTCATCTGATACCTGTTATGATGGCTACAACAAAAGAAACCAAAGCTAAGAAATGCTGACTTGGTCAATGGAAGCTATGTACACTTTTGGTAGGAATGTGAAATGTACAGTCATTATGGAAAACAATATGGAGTTCCCTTTAAAATTTAAAATTGAACTACACTATGATCCAGTGTCTGGGTTTATGTTCAAAGAATACAACATCAGACTAATGAAAAGATGTCTGCACTCACATTCACAAGTATTATTCCCCAGAGCCAAGAGGTTGAGACAACTCAAAGGCTGATCAATCTGTGTATTATGTATACACAGAATATTCAGTCATTTAAATAAATAAATCCTGTCTTAGTATAGATAAACCTGGAGAACATTATGCTAAAATGAAGGTTCACAGAGACGAATACCATGTTTCGCATTTACATGTGGAATGCTAAAAAGCTAAACTTGGAAGCAGAACAGAGTGGTTGTTTCTAAGGGTGAAAAGAATAGAGATGCTGGTCACAGTGGCCATAGTCAGTTAGGATGACTATACTCTGTAGATCTATTACACAGGATGGTCACTGGAGTTAATAGGATTGTATAGATAATAAGTTTGAAATTCTTTCATCACAAAAGTGTTAAAAAAGTGTTAAGTATGTGAGGCAATGGATGTGTTAACTAGCTTCATTTAATTACTCAACAATGTATACATTCAATTACCCAGGAATCCATAGGAGGTTGGCTCCAGGACACTCTTAGATTCCAATGCTGGAGAATGTGACTTTCTATAAAATCGCATACTATTTGTATGATAACCTCTGTACTATATGCATCACCCTGAATTATGGTAATACCTAATGCAATACAAGTGGTACATAAAAACTCGATGAATTACTTGGGGAATAATGACAAGAAAAATATATTTTGCATGTTTGATACAGGTACAACTTTTAAAATGGATGTATGATTATTAGTATTGATTAAATATGGGAAACTGAATGAATATAAATTAAAATATCACATTGCACATCAAAATGCATGTGCATGTATATTTTATTTATCAGCAACAGAGTAGAGAAATGGGTTTATATGTATAGACATGTGTGGGGGCATGTGTTCATGTGGGTACACATGTATGCATAGAGGTGCACATGTTTGTGTGTGTGTAGGTATGCGGAGGCCACAGGTCAACCTCTGGTATCATTCTTCAGGTAGGCTAGGCTGGCTGGCTGGCCCATGAACCCAAGAGATCTTCCTGTCTCTGAGTCTCAAATACTGGGCGTATTAGCACACAGTGCACAACAACCGATTCCTTTCTGTTGGTTCTAGGAATCAAAACCAGTCCCTGCCTTATGGTTCTACAGCACTTCACCAATTGAGATATACAACCTATGCCAGATGAGAGATACTTGTAAAATAAAATTGTCATGGGAAGTCAGAGGGTTAAAATAAGTTTTAAGAAAGCAGAGATGTTTTAAGAAGCAGTGATGAAGCCCTCACTGATTTGAGGACCTATTAATATGCTACTATAAAGACTCTAGTTTAAAGAACAAGGGTAATTTCACTCTTCTTGGCAGTTGAATAATATTCTATTGTGTAAATGTACCACAATTTCACTCAGTATTCTGCAGTTAAAGGACATTATGACATGACAGTTTCTCTGGCTATTATGAAACAGCATATGAACACGGAGAAGTAGGGACATCTTAGTGAGATGTGGAGTCCTTTGGGTATACACCCAATAGGGGCACACCTGGATCATCAGATACTTTTCTAGCCTTTTGAGGAACACCACCACTCATTTGCATAGTGATGCATAAGCTTTCACTCCCACCAGCTGCCAATAAGTCTTTCCCTTTCCCCAATGTCTACACCAGCATCTGCTGTCATAGGGTTTTGACGTTGGCCATTTTGACTAGGGTAATATGGAATCTCAAAGTACTTTAAATTTACATTTTTCTAATGACCAAAGGTGTTGAACATTAAAAAATATTTTTTTCTGAGCCATTTGTATCTCACCTTTGAGGACTCTACATGCTCCCATATTACACTTTCAGATTGGCTTGTTTGATCTTCATGATGTTCAGTTTTTTGAAATGTTTACAGATACTAATATCTGCCTAATATATTGCTGGGAAAGTTTCTTCCCATTCTCTGGGTTGCCTATTTATTTAAATGACGGTGTCCTTTGTTTAATAGAAAATTTCAGTTTCACGTGATCTCATTTGTCCACTGTTAGTCTTAATACCTGTGTTACTTGGGCCTTGTTTAGAAAGTCCTTTCTTGTGTATTTCCATGCTTTTTCTATTGGATTCAGGGCAAAATATCTTATGACATGATCCTTGATCTACTTAAAGTTGAGTTTTGTGCAAYATGAGTGGTAAGAGTCTGGGTTTATTCTTTTACATGCAGCTACCCGATTAGACCAGCACTCATATTTTAACTTCTCTGAGATTTTTTTCTTCTTCTTTTTAAAACTTTTTTATTGATTCTTTGTGAATTTCACATTATACAACCCAATCCCACTCATCTTCCCATCCCTTTGTACCTGCCCTCCRCTCTCATAAATTTCTCCACAAAAGAAAAAAAAATTGTCTTGTGGAAGCTCTATTGCGTCACAGTGTATTCCCACAGTATACACTTTGTCCACATTTCTTTACTTACAAATGTTCAATACAGTGAGTTATTGGTCTGGTTTGAGACCTCTGGCTTCTACTGCACTATCAAAACTGGATCCTCACTGAGACTCCTCTGTGCTATAATGCTGTTGCCCTATGTCATGAAGATCCTGTAGTTTTGGATCTGCAGGACCAGCCCCTTCACATGCTTCAGCACTTCACAGATTGGGTAGATATTGGAGTGGACCAACTCAACGCTCTGGATCTGGGCCTGAGTAGTAGTTGGGTTGGTCAGGCTGCCAGCTTTCCTGTAACTATACTACCAGGGTGTGCTCTTGAGCACTGCCTGGCTAGCTCACCCAATATTGCAGCCACAAAGTGCAAAGTCAGCTCTCTGTCCTGCTGTCCTGTCCTGCTGTCCTGCTATCCTGCTGTCCTGCTCTCAGGGGGGGCTTACCTCCTGCTCTCAGGTTGGCTCACCCGTGCCCATATCAGCAGGGCCAGTTCTACTCTGCTGTGCGGATGAGGTACAGTCCTGCTTTCCTAAGTGCTGCAGCTGGTGAGGGGTAGGGAAATCTCTCCTGTGCTCATGACTTCTGGGCCAGCTCTCCTGTGTGCCATAGGTGGCAAGGGGTGGAGGGAGGAGAGCAGACAAGTAGTGAGGCCAGCTTACCCTCAGAGCTGGATCACCCACAACCCCTGAACCAGTCCAATCTTTAAGATTCCTTTTTTCCTCCGTCAGTGTATTTTCAGCTTCTTATCAAAAAATCAAGTAGCCATGGATGTGCAGACTTATATCTGGATTCTTAATTCTAGTCCATCGATTGAAGATTTTATTTGTTTTGTCAATACTATAGTGGTTTTGTTTCTGTAGCTCTGTAGAATAACATAAAATTAGGAATAGTTTTACTGCCAAAAGTTTAGTTGTTCATGCTTGTTTTTGTATGAATGTGTGTATGTTTCCAAGTGAAACTTAAGATTACATTTTCAATTCCTGTGAAGAACTGTATTAGAATTTTGATGGAGATTATATCAATTCTGAGAATTACTTTTGGTAGCATAGCCATTTTCACTATATTAATCCTACCAATCCCCCATGTCTTTCTATTATTCAGTCATTTAAAAATGAGATTATGAAATTTGCACCTAAATTAATAAAGCTGGAAACAATCATCCCAAGTGAGGTAACCCAGACCCAGAAAGACAAACACCACATGTTTTAAATGGAAAGAGATGCTAGCTTTGAACTTTAACATATGTGTATTTTAATTGGAATACCTATTGAAAATAGGACACTAATAAAGGGCTGTGGAGAAAGAAAGGCTTTTTCAAGGGAGAGGATACAGAATAAAATGGTATAAAGAATGTAAGGGGAAACAGAACAGGATTAAATGAGATGCAGTTAGGAGGAAAAGACAAAGCAATTATGAAGAGAGATGATAAACACTAAAAGCCCCTTTCAAAAGCTATTTACACACTTACAACTGTAGAAAGATCCTGAGATATATATACACATATATCCATTCATAAAAATTAGTGTAGAGTTATCATATAATAGGAGAAACAAACCAGACACAACCTTCTGACAAATAGAAGCCCAGTACCAGGCATGGGTGATCACTTTTTGAGTTATTGGCCTTTGGGTTCCCATAGACCTGAAAACATTACAGGCATTGTAATTGTTCTTGGTTACCTTGAAGAACTTGATTATAAGATCGCATTGCTATGACACTGCATATGACACTTCATAAGACATGAAGAAATAAAATGGAGCCAACATGGAGGAAAGTAATCATCAATCATATCCAGCTGTGGAAAAAAGTAATAATCAATCATATCCAGCTGTGAACTCTGTGAGCTACATTTATGACTAGTCTGGTAAGATATGCTCACTGGAGTAACAATGACAGAAATGTTTTAGTATAACCAAATACCTTCTGCTTGGTTCTAATACCTGCTTCATGGGATGAATCTCATGTTTGGCATTGTTAATGAGCTAAGAATCTATGAATGGAAAAGTCCCATGATATAGGGAAGAACCTACTACTGTGCTAAATAGGCACATTACTAACACCAATCCTAATGGCTTATCATTATACCCACAGATCTGTGATTCTCCCAACCTTCATCAAGGAAGATTCTTTTGGAAGTAGGTGGCAGTTTACATAGAACCCCACAGATGGCCAACATATAGAAAAAAAGACACTGAAGCATTTCTAGCCATAAATGGGATGTCTGTCTCACACCCCTCACTTTGTGGCACTGGAATCTTTGCAGAAGAGGAGAAGAAAGACTGTAAGAGCTAGAGGTGGTGGATAACTATAATGAAGGTGTTTTCTGGGTACAATGGGGCAGTTGAACATATGAACTCATAGTGCTCGGTATAGTACACATAAGACCTAGGCAAGCTCAAGCAAGACAAAATCCCATACACAGGGGAAAGGAAGCGGGCACTAAATCCCACCACTTGATAAGAAGCTATTGCTATTTGATGGCAGCTGGGAGAGTCCGTTATTTAAAAGTCTGTGGCTTGCCCTGGCGGACTAACCGCACTCCAAGCTAGGCTCCAAACCCAAACGTAATTGGGCAACACAAATTAGACTTGATGGGGAAAAGGGAAGAGGAGGAGGAGGGAGAGGAATGAGAGGAGGAAGAGGAGGAAAAAGGACGGGGAGTGGAAGGAGAGGAGCACGATTCAGACTTGGGAAGTTATGGTGGTAGAAGTTTGGGGAAGTTCTGGGGGATSTTTGGGGAGAGGTGGGAGATACTATGTTCAAAATACATTGTAGGAAACTCTCAAAAGATCAAAAAATATCATTTAAACAAAATAAGGATAAATTGAATAAATATTTTAATATATGATTTTGTACTTGAAATGTTCTTTGAAAAAGGTGTTAATATAAGCTAATGTTGTTGGAAGGCCCTTTTAATTATTGTTGCTAGAAAAAGATATAGGTAAGGTAAAAAGATACCCTTACCTTTCACATGGTGTCATGACTGCTTCACCTTTACAAACCTCCCCAAGGCCTATTCATATTAGCCAAACATTATCTGTGCTTTCTCTTAACAACCACAGCTATAAAATGATGTGAAAAGGAAAAACCCAAGACTCTTCAAATTAATTATTTCTTAGGACACCTAAGAAAATGAGCCATAGGGGGAAAATAATACATTGAACCTTAAAAGCAAAGACTCGCTGATTAAAAAAAAAAAAGCAGCAAAATGTAAAAACGGACCAAAGGTTGTAGCTCAGAAGTAGAGCATGTGCCAACCTCTGGATTTACTATTTGGCATAAAAAAATACAAGAAAAGAAAAGGAAGGCATATATTGGGAGAAAACATTTGCTAAACATACATCTGGCAAGAACTATTTTCCAAAATACATCACAAAAGCTTAAACTTAACAATAAAAAGACAAACACATAGTTTAAAAAAAAAAACACTGGCGGGGAAAAGCTCAGCTCACTAAAGCAGATGCACACATGGCAAATGCTCCCAATGAGATGCCACTGGAATAACTGTGACGACGACATGGTGGCTGTTAGGCAACTGGGGACCACACTGCTGGTAGAAAGGGAAGTTGACAGTCTCATTGGAAGCCAGTTAAGATGATGCACTTAGAGCTCATCACAAGAGCACACCCCTCCTCCTAAGACAAAGGGAAGCATCTGTGTACAAAGACATGCATATACAAATGTGTTCACCCAGATGTGTGTGGTTGGATGTGTGGTAATGCTATTTATAATACTATAAAGTGAGAAGCACCCTCAAATGCCTCTGGCTCCTTAACTGATTGATAAGGTATATGATGCTCATTCAATGGAATACTGCTGAAGAGTAAACATGAACACTTGGTTTATATAAGGAAGACTGCCAATGACTCCCCAAGGCGGTATGTTGTGTGAAACAAATTAGACATAGGCGTAATAATTTCATTTGATGACAATTATACAAAAAGCAAGACTATAGTCACAAAATCAGGTAATCGGCTGTGTGAGACCTATCCGTGAGATGGGTCAGGGATGGGGTGAGTTTCTGCTACCCTCTATAAGAGAAATTTGGTGGCCATGAAAGTGCCCTGAAATTTTACTGTGCTTGGTATCTATTGAGCAAAAGTTGGAACTGCATATTTAAAATAGGTAAGTTTTAATGTCTATAAATTATACACAAAAAGATTATGAATGTGAAACACTGTAAAATGCTGTGAAGAATAACTTTTATAAATAGCTATAAAGCAATGTATATAATTAATAGAAGTAAGTGAATAAGATAATTCACACTCCGTTTGATATCTCTCAACTTCATTATTACAGGCAATGGATGAATGGTCTTTTGAAATTAGCTTTTATTCCATTTCTAAGTGCTCCCCTCTGAATAGCATGGCTTCTCCACATAAAATACACAATACAGACTCTGCCCAGATGGACAAAAGATGTATTGTCTTCAAACCACTGGCTTGGCTCTCCTATACTCAACTTTTACCTCAGATATCCAAGCTTAAAAGCAACCAGATGAAGTTTTATGGAATTTTCTAAGGGGAGGGGTTTGTGGGGAGAAGACAACGATGAGGAAGAAATAATGAAAACAACTTTTGCTCATGGGAGGAAGTTTCCTGTGCCAACTCTTAGTTGAGAGTGATCTCTTCTTGGCCACATTCCAAATTCTTCCCAGTACAGGCTTCTAATGGAAGCGCTGACACAAACTCCATCACAGCTCTTCAAACAGGGTGATCTGACAAACGTGGGTGAAGCCACTCACCGCCATTTAGAGTGCGTCTGTCTCCAAAACAGTCTCCCTCACCTCAGTTACTATTGTTGCAATAATAATAAGGCTAACATTGTTGAAAACCACCTCTTCCCCCAAGCTCTCTACTTTAGTATCTTTATTATATAATACAAATTAACCTTGATGATGAAAGTTTTTCAGACTAGTTTTTCTCTACCTTGGTATGATAAATCTGCTCCATTTTGTTTTTATCAAGCACAAACCTTCTGTTTATTTTGCCTGTTTCTGCCTGCATTGTGAAATAACACAGACAGGGTAGAGTTCTTTTGAAAGCACTAGCTCTTTCCATGAGGACGCAATCAATGTCTGTAATTCAAAAGAACCTAGATGAAAAACTTACTGATTTGGGGGGAAAAGAAATATTAGCTCAGCATCCACATGTGCGCCTTCATATTCTGCATGTCATGCCTTATTAACAGTTGGACAACTCAACAAAGCTGCATTACAGCCACATGTTAATCTGAAGCTTAATGAAGGGGGAGCCATACACTGGACGTACACTGACATAGTGTGTATTTTTATAGATGCCACAAATAAACGAGGCCTACAAATAAGAATAATGACCCAAGTTTTCTTCCATAAGATGTTTGCAATAAGTGAACTAATTTGCAGAGAAGTCACAGTGTTTGCTTTTGCAAGGCAGAGAGAGACACCAAAACCTTTATTTTTTTTCCCACTGGGGCTACATCAAGAATGTACACTCCAAGCCATTATTTCACACCTGAGTGTTAAAGAGGCCTTTCAAACTACAGATCACAGGCATGCTGAAGGACACATGGCTTCCATGGTGTTCTTTTTTTTTCCAGGAAGCATGCCTGAGACTTTCTTGAATTTAGTCCATGTAAAGGCTCTATGGATCTTTCTGCACAGGTGACAATGATTAAATCACTCAGACATGTGATACTCAGCTGTAGAGACTGGTCCTCCAGAAGAAGGTAGCAGGATATGGGGCTTCAGGTTCCATTCTGTCTCTAGAAATTTAGGTCACAGACAAGGAACTGGACAGGGGCTTACCACATGGCTGGCACGGTGCATGCACTAAATCTGGTTTCAACTTTCAGGTGCGATCAACCCATAAAATAGGCCATCCTAATGCTACCACATTTGACATCCCCCCACTCCCAAAATAAGAACGCTGCCAAGGACCCCATTAGTTGAAAATATATTGTCAATTTGGAAGATGACTGTAATGGGAGGGGCTGCTGGACAGCCAACATCGCCAGAGCTGCCTTCATCATTCAGAACCAATTTCCACTTTTCAGCTTCTAAAAGAAAGTCTCACTTTGTGAACATCTCAGTGTTTGCTGGATCTCAGCTGAACGGAGCTAAATGTCCAGTATTGGTCAATATTACAGAGTTATAATTCACCCTGCACAACTACCAACATCTGCCTATAGATAAAAGGAAAAGTGTTACTTCAAGTACGCTATCCAAGTTTTATATTCTCTTTTCTTATTTCTCATATTTTTATTTTTGTAATTATAATTGTATCATTTATACCTTTTTTTCCTTCCAATCCCTCAAATGTATTCTCTTTGCTTTCTCTCAAGCCATGACCTCTTTTTCTTTGTTATTGTACGTGTGTGTTCTTTTGTGTGTGTTCTTAAATACACAAATAAAATTTGCTCAGTGCACGTAACTTTTATTCTTGTCTCCCTTCACTGGCCATTCATGTTAGAGAAATGTCATTTACTCATTAAAATATTATATTAAGATGAGTGTTCCCTTCATCACGTGAGGCAGAATGAAGATTGGTACAAGTTTTAAGTGATATTGTCTTTAAGAAAAAATAAACGTTTTAATTATAATGGAAGAGGAGATAAAGGACAGCAGTGTGTGGGGGTAGTGTGTGGATGGAAGAATGGGGAAAGATGGTTAAAGAGAGATGAACAATGAAAATGAGTTTAATGGTATTTAGGAAAACCATCTTCCATGACAGAGTGGAGAAGAATGGGTCAGCTGTCAGGGGATATATTTGTCTTCTCACAAGCTGCAATATTGGTGTAATTCTGCCTTTTATATGGAAATTCTAGGTTTCTGGCATAAACAAAGATCAGAACTCTTCCCAAGTGTTTATTAATGCCTATATCTGTCAATGTGGTGCTTGCTGTTGTAACAGGTTAAGTCTCCAAATCCCACTAATTTCAAACAACAACGAGTTTTTACTTGCAGTTCAAACTTATATGCATAATCATTTTTGACATCCTTCTTCCTTTCCTGTGCCTATCACCCATGGTCATTTTGAGACTCAGGCTACTTTCTGTATTATGGCCATGCTCCTTGGAACTTTCCTTATTTAGAACAACAAAAAAATGGGGAAAGACTCCTCTGCCTCTTCAGCACTTCCCAGAATGGCACGAGCCACTGGCATTCATACTTCCTTTTTCTACAATGATCTGCTTTCCAGGTAGGTACAGGGAAACTGGAAGATGTGGTCTCTGAATGAGAAGCTATCTCTTCACAACGACTCAACCTTGTGGAGATGAACATGAGTCTTAATGGCTAGGAATATAGCTCTTCGATACCTCTAAAGGTCTGTATGTTTTAGGTCTTTGCATGCAAATTATCTTAACCGTGAGATAAAAGATATACTTTGGGAGTGTGGATAGATGACTTAGTGGATATGAGTTCTTAGGATTCTTATGAAGGACCTAAGATTAGTTCATCTCAACTATGTCAGGTAGCTCCCAATTGACTGGTTACCTGTTAACTCCAGCCCCATTGGATTTGAAGATCCCTCCTAGCCACCAGGGCCATCTGCCACCTACATGGCAAACACACAGAGACATATTCATATATTCGATACTTTAAAATAATGAATATTTTAAGAAAGGATTAATTAAAGCAATAGGTGGATGGGATTAAGGTATTAATGTTATTAAAGCTCATAGAGGAATCATTTACTTTTAGACTATTATTTATATTTCTTACCTGGCATTTATAATTAATCATTGTCAACTACTAGATTATCAAATATTCTAGTCTCAGCCAAAGTTTTTCTCATACTAGAAAAATCTAAGTTAGCAGGGTCTATGGATTTCAGAATTGAATTGTCTAATTAGAAATCTATATGATCTTTATGTACATCTATTCCTCAAATTAGTGATTCAGAACTATGTCCTCAAAGGTAAAACATTAGGAAATAGATTTCCTCAAAGCAATTATGAGTCATTATAACTGTTATTGTTGCCTTATAAAAGAAATTCCAGAAGCTGGGGAGTTGGCTGAGTGTGTAAAACACTTGCCTACCATGCAAGTGTAAAGAACCACATTCAGATCTCCAGTATCCATGTAAATGCTGGGTGGGCACAATGCCCCATCTATAATACCATCACTTGGAAGAAAGAGATCAGGGATCTTTAGAGCAAGTGGGCTGGCTAGATAGCTGAACTGGTGAGTTTGGTTTCAAGTGAGATATTCTGCCTCAAAGGAGAATCACCTAAGGAAGATAGCTAACATCAACTTATGGCATTCACATGCATACACAGACCTGCCCATGCAGTTATTCTAACGCACAGACACTCTAATGCACACACATGTGCACACACACACTCAACACATCATTTGCATGTGTTTGCATATATTTGAATATATGTGCATAAACATTTAAAGAGCCCCATAGTCCTTTGCATTGTATATGGGCACAGTAAAAAGGCACTGAGCGAGAGGGGGGAACCGGGAAAGGGAAAATCATTTGGAATGTAAACAAAGAATATAGAAAATAAAATAAAATAAAATAAAAAAGGTACTGAGCATGCATCAGGGAAGTGTGCTCTCATCTGACACCAGATCTGCAAGTAGTTTCATAGTAGACTTCCCAATCTCCAGAATTACAAAAAGTAAGTGTTTTTTATTTAGAAGATATCCAATGTATGATATTTTGTTATGTCAGAATAAATAATGAAAGGCTATATTTTTCTAAACTCTTATGAGAAAGGATTCTGAATCAATGGCATCAGATTCTAAGCCTCCCCAAAAGCACAGATCTGAAACTCTGATACCTGGGATTTTGGTGTAGAGAGCTAGCGGCATACATGCCAACACAGGATCACGCTAAATATACAACTGTGGTGGGGAGGAAGCAAACTCCTTGGGGAGTATTTCCCGTTGGTTTGTGACAACTCCATTATTTCTTTCAAGTTCTGGAAAAGGTTGAGCTTTTGGGTTTGAACATCATCCAACTTAACTTCATAGGGGCTGGCCTTTGCATTTTTTTTTACATGGGCATGGTCCTTTATATTTCACCATATATTCAAGTGATGAGTTATACAATGGATGGAGCCTCCCTTCCCCACCGCTTAGTAACCAACATGATTGTGCTGTAATCTTTTCAGTGATTTGAAGGAAAGCCACTGCCAGATTTTCAATAGTAAAACTACACTTGTCTGCTAGGAAACAGTTACATATTCTTTCTTTGTAGTCTTAATTTGATGATTCTTATCTTCTTTCATAGAAATAAATTCCAAGTTACTTAGAAGAACTTACAATGAAAGTCTGAAAAGGTCCCATTTATCAATTGCTGATCTTAGAGACTAAGCCATTTGTCTTAAGTTCAGAAAATTTTCTCCTGTACCAATGCATTCAAGGCTATTTCCCACTTTCTATTTTATTAAATTTAGTGTATATAATTTTGTGTTAAAGTCCTTGATCCACTTGGACTTGATCTATGCATAGGGAGATAAATATGGATCTAGTTGCATTCTTCTACATACAGACCATGAGTTAGACCTACACATTTGTTATTAGACTTCAATATTTGTTGAAGAGGTTTTCTTTTTTTCCATCATATGTTTTTGACTTCTTAGTCTAAAGTCAAGTGTCCATAGGTATGTGGGATTATTTCTGGGCCTTCAATTCTATTTCATTGATCCACCTGTCTATTTCTATACTAATATCATGTGGTTATTATCACCATTGCTCTGTAGTACAGCTTGAGGTCAGGGATGGTGATTCCTTCAGAAGTTCTTTTATTGTTCAGGATTATTTTGGCTATCCTAGGTTTTTTGGTTTTGCATATGAAGTTGAGAACTGCTCTTTCTGTGAAAAAATGGGAATTGTATTGAATCTTTGGATTGCTTTTAGTAAGATGGTTATTTCCACTATGTTAATCCTATGGGTCCATGAACATGGGAGATCTTTACACCTTCTGAGATCTTCTTCAATTTCTTTTACCAGGGTTTTGAAATTCTTATCATACAGATCTTTTGCGCTTAGTTAGAGTTACACCAAGATATTTGGTATTGTTTGTGGCTATGGTGAAAGGTGTTGATTCCGTAATTTTTTTCTAGTACCTACAGTTTTCTTTAAGTTAATTTTTGGAATCTCATGAAGCTGAAAAGCAATGCTGTAAGGCAAAGGACGCTGTAGAGGACAAAACGGTAGCCTGCAGACTGAGAAAAGATCTTCCTCAACCATACATCTGACAGAGGGCTAATATCCAATATATATATATAAAGAAGTTAGACTCCAAAAAACCAAGTAACCCAATGTAAAATAGGGTACAGAGCTAAACGGAATTCTTAACAAAGGAATCTCAAATGGCCAAAAAGAACTTAAAGAAATGTTCAACATCCTTGTCATCAGTGAAGTGTTAATCAAGAAAACCCTGACATTCTACTGTATACAAATCAGAATGGCCAAGATCAAAATCTCAGACAACAGCAGATGCTGGCAAGGCTGTGGAGAAAGGGAGAAACACTCTTCCTTTGCTGGTGGGATTGCAAACTGGTACAACCACTCCAGAAATCAATATGGCATTTCCTCAGAAAATTGGAAATAGTTCTACCTGAAGACCCAGCTATACTGCTCCTAGGCATATACCTAAAAAATGCTTCACCATACCGTAAGGATACATACTCTACTATATTCATAGCAGCTTTGTTCATAATGACCAGAAACTCGAAGCAACCGGATGTCCCTTAACCAAAGAATGGATACAAAAATTGTGGTTCATTTCTATGATGGGATACTATTCAGCTATTAAAAACAAAAACATCATGAATTTTTCAGACAAATGGATGGAACTAGAAAATATCCTTAGTGAGGTAACCCAGACCTAAAAGAAAATGTATGGTATGTTCCTACTGATAAGCGGATATTAGCCAAAAAGTATGGAATACCCATGATATACCCCATAGACACAAAGAAGTTAAAAAAGAAGGAAGGCCCAAGTGAGGATGCTTGTTCCTACTTAGAAGGGGGAACAAAATAATTATGGGAGGCAGAGGGAGGGAGGCATCTAGGTAGGAGAGGGGAGGAGAAGGGGAMTAGGGGTCAGTTTCAGGTATAGGGAGACACAGGATAGAGTTCAAGTGGGCCAGGAGAATGAATAGAAATATGCCTGGGTGTGGAATGGGGGGAATCTAAGGAAGTCCCAGAGACCTGGAAAGGTGGAGCCTCCCAGGTGTCAATGCAGGTGACCTTAGCCAAAATGCCCAACAGGGGGAATATGGAACTTAAAGAGACTACCTCCAGAAGCCAGACAGGATCCCCAGTGAAGAGGTGGAGACACCAATCCACCTACAAAACTTTTGACCCAAAATTGGTCCTGTCTAAAAGAAATGCAGGGACAAAAATGGAGCAGAGACTGGAGAAATGGCTGACCAGTGACTGGCTCAGTTTGGGACCTATCTCATGGGCAGGCACCAGTCCTTGACACTATGCTCTGTTGTGTTTCCAGACAGGAGCCTAGCAAAGCAGCCCTCTGAGGGGCTCCCCTTAGCAGCTGATTGACACAGATGCAGATGCCCACAGACAAATATTGGTTGGAGGTTGTTGGCTCCTATGAAAGAGTTAGAGTAAGGATCGAAGGCCCTGAAGGGGGTGGCAACCCTACAGGAACACCTAAAACGTCAACTAACCTGGACCCCTGGGAGCTCCCAGAAACTGAGCCACCAACCAAAGAGCCCACAGGGGCTGGTTCAAGGCCCCCCAGTGCATATATAGCAGAAGGCTGCCATGTCTGGCCTCAGTGGGAGAGGATACTCCTAATACTGCAGAGACTTAATGCACTAGGGTGAGGGGATACACAAGGGGCACCCTCTCAGAGGAGAAGGGGATGGAGTAATGGGGGAGGAGTCCTGTGATGGGGAACAAGGGGGAAGCATTTGGGTTGTAAATTAATTAATTAGAAGATTGATATAAAAAGAAAGTCTGAAGAGAATGATGCAGAGGGATCCTGGAGTTTTATTCTTTCACCTGGCACATATTTATTGGGAATTTATGACATAGAGATTATATGCAAGGTCTAGGAGTGAAAGAAAGTGAATCACTCCTTATTAGGAGTTTATATTATAACCAGTAATGTGTGGATAAACTATATGCAAAAATTCCCAAATTCTTGACCATATTATATGACCTCAATCCATAGACCACTGCTTCATACAACAGATATCCATCACCACTGAGTAAATATTGAAGGAAGAAAAAAAACATATCTAACTTTCTTTGTCTCTTGTATGCATGTTATATTATAGACACACTGGAATATACACAATGGGCATATATTTAGAATTCCAGAAATAGAAAAATAATTCATTGGCAAACAATTCGTTCATTGTAGGGTTCGTAGATATGTTAAATGTTACTGAAAATTCAGTTAGCTAAGAGATAGCTATTCCTCTTGAAAGACAGCTACAAAATACTGGATGAACCAGGAGAAAAGGAATGTGAGCTTATCTGATGAACCATTACCCAACTTAGTTGTTTTCTAGTATAAAAAAATTAAGCGAAGATTTTTTTTTTACTTTCCCATGTGCTACTTAGAGCATAGTTTGACTCTCCGTCTTTATAAATATATACTGAGAATGAGCCAGTCTGTCAGCTGAAATGGTATTCGATGATTTAGAGAGAACTGTACTGCCCTTTTCTCTTTCTGTTTTGCTCTGGCTAACCCACACTTTTGAAAGAAAGGAAGAACGAACTCCCCAGAGCCTGGGCAATGAATGGAGGCATTGTCTACCTTGGGAGGATAGGAATGTTTCACACGTGCATCAGAGCTTTCTTGTCAATGTGCCCTCATCCTTATGCCCCTAAATATTTTTGAATGGCTAATATCTTATAAGATGACAGAAAGAAAAACTCAGTAGATGTATTTTTTTAAGCTACTAGGAATTTACAATTCAAAGCTCATTTGCTAAATCAAATTAGTAGGAAGGGCATAAAAGTGAGT
The DNA here is from genome assembly GCA_002335545.1 of Apodemus speciosus. NCBI lineage: Eukaryota > Metazoa > Chordata > Mammalia > Rodentia > Muridae > Apodemus > Apodemus speciosus. Next base: position 149,884 of record BDUI01001043.1, read on the forward strand.
GACTGAGGGATTAAGAAACATCCAGTGAAAGTTGCTAGATGATTACAATCAATATAAGGACCAAATGATGCAAACCCAATTTATTTTGAATATGAATGATTTCAAAYGAGGCTAAATTGAGATATGTAAACAAACATAGATCTCAGTGCTGAGAATAATATTCAGCCTCCAAAACTTATGTGAAAAGGCCAAGAATTTACCATGGTGAGTTACACTATCAGAAGGGCTCCAGTTACTGATCCTTACAACACAGATGTTTTAGAAATGATACAGATATAATTTCTGGTTAAATGACTTGTAGTTCTGAGCACGCTGCTTAATTTTCAAAGGCTCCACATTTATTTTATACAGAGCAGCTTATAAATTACTAGATCTAATAGTTTATAACATCACATTTTTTGCAGAGTTTATAGGGAGAGTGGTGATTATGAGAAATTACAACTCATTTCTAAGCAATCTTTCATTCTCAGAGAAAGTCATACATAAAATCACTGCAAAATAATGTCTCTGCATCTGGGCTCCATGCCTCACTTTGAGGAGATTAAAATATTCTTTTAGCAGGGCAGACAAATAAAAGTGCTAGGCAGATTCACAATGGAATGTCCTAATGCTTTTTTAAATGGGAAGAAAACTTGAAAACATTCACATAGGTATCATTTGGGAACTGAGTTATTAACATAAGATACAGAACATTTAGGGAGTCAATTTGGGGAATATTCTATCTATACTTTCATTGAATGTTTGCTTCTTTTTTATAGGTTTATTTTATCTTTTCTAACAAACGGAAATATTTATGAACTTTGTATGTATTTGGCTAACAATGATGCATCCTTATTTTTAAAAAGCTTTTAATATAACTAGCAAAATTATCTCCTCTTATTTAATTCCAATTTATATTTTAACTATATCTTTTTATGTGAATGTTTGCCTCTTATAGTAAAACTGTCTAGAGACCCAAATATAGTGACAGGTTAATTTCTGTCAGCCATGTGCTGAAACACAGCAATGCACCAATTTTACATTTCCTGCCATTTGTCCTCTCTTATGGTGGCAAGCAAAATGTGCTTCTGATAAATTTCTAAGACTGAGGTAATCTGAATTCAATTTGGTCACTTGTAAAACTCGAGTCTTATGTTTACCAGCTCTCTCACCTGTAAGAACCATAAAAGATACAAGTTCTGATACCCTTTAAATACATCTGGAACTGAGCTTGGCTGATTCCCGTACTATGAGGTAAGCAATCACTGCATGATTGACTATATTGCTCTGAAAATAGTCTCCAAATGACAATGTTCCTAACTTGGTCTTGGAAGCTGAGGCCAGGATTCAAGATAGGTCTAATTCATTTCAGAGAAGAGCATCCTCAAGTGATGCCTGCAGGGACCCAGATGGCCAATGCTCTGTGCCACCAAAGGCTCTTTTGGAAAGCACATATTCAAATGGAATAGTGCCAAGGTCCTGCAGCCTGCAGTATCTCCTGCACTTGAGCATGTTGTAAGCAGATGAGGTGCTGAGGGCACCAGGCATAATCCATTCGGTGGTGAAGACCTGGGGGTTACTGCCCGAGGAGCCCAGACCTAAAATATGACTGTAAGTTGGCAAGAGAAATCTAATGGACTACATGTCACCTGTCTAGAGAAAGAGTTGGGGGTGAGGGGAGGAACCACCCATATGACTCACAGAAATGGAAAAATTGCAAAGAGCCAAACATGACTCAGTTTGCTTCTGTCATCGCCAAGGAAGTGAACCTGTGTTCGCCCCTCTTGAAAGGAGACAATCTTACCGTGGCAAAGAAGATGGATACAAGCGCTGCTTCTCAGGGGTAACTCCTCTGAGATGCCAGGATTCTTTTGTTTTAGTTTCACGTGTGAAAACACAAATGAGGAAACGCTTTTACTTCTGGACCTGGTTTCCGCCATAGAATGTCCACCCTTTAACTGGCAGTTCCTACGTTCTAAAGGTTCTCAGATACCATTTTTGATTTTGAATAAACAGCCAGTTTGAGAAAGGATTAAAAAATGACATGCTAAGGAGGCCATAAAACTCCATAGCCATGGGCATGCGGGCACCTAGCCCAGGTTAACCTAACAGGATAGATCATCAGGTAATGGCCTTTTCCTGATTATTTGCTTCCCAGCTGGAATGTGTGATTTGTGTGATCAATAACCAGTAGTTTTCTATTCATTCGTACCAATCATGGATTCACAGAACAGTTAGAACTGTCTTGTGACCTGTTCAATTCCTTTCTTTGTTTTAGCCTGTGAAACCCAGGTCTGTGGAKGCCACTTCAGGAGCAAAGGGCAGCAAGGATCTCCAGGTCCACTCTCTGTAGCCACTACCGTTTTGGCTTGTATAAACTACTTATTATTTTGGGTTATTTTTTTCTCTTTGAGAAAAAGATTTTACTATAATCCCAGCTGGTCTGGAACTCACTATGTCTACTAAGCTGGTCTAGAACTTTCAAGGATTCCCATGACTTTGCCTCGCAGCATGGGTACAGGCATGCTCTACCATACCTTAAATCAGCGCTTCATTCTCATACTGAGAATGCATTTGTTTACCTAGTGGTTTACAAGTTGGGCATCTGTCACTATCTACTAGAATCAGATACATTCTTAAGCCTCACTTTGGCCCTTTTAAGTCTTGATTTCTCCTGCTGAACTTTGGTGCTGAAGGTAAGACCTTCAGGTCTACTGCAATGTTGCTAAGGCAACAGTCTCTCAAAGCCATCCTCATAGATGTGTGGGTTCAATTCTGGGTCTTCAATCCTATTCCATTGATCTACCTCCCTGTCCCTGTACCAATACTATGCAGTTTTTAGCACTATTGCTCTGT
>BDUI01001043.1:182700-196766 GCA_002335545.1 Apodemus speciosus
TGTTTCTACTTCCACTTTTAGATCCTGGATGGTTTTGTTCAGTTCCTTCACTTGATTGTTTGTGTTTTCCTGTCATTCTTTAAGGGATTTTTGTGTTTCTTCTTTAAGGGCTTCTGCCTGTTGACCATTGGTCTCCTGTATTTCTTTAAGGGATTTTTGTGTTTCCTCTTTAAGGGCTTTTACCTGTTGACCGATGTTTTCCTGTATTTCTTTAAGGTAGTTACGTAAGTCTTTCTTGAAGCCCTCTATCAGCATCATGAGATATGATTTTAAATCCAACTGTTGCTTTTCCGGTGTGTTGGGGTACGTGGGACTTGCTGTGGTGGGAGAACTGGGGTCTGATGTTGCCATGTGGCCTTGGTTTCTGTTGGTAGGGTTCTTGTGCTTGCCTTTTGTCATCTGGTTATCTCTCGTACTAGTTGGTATTGTCTCTGGCTGGAGTTTGCTCCTCCTGTGGGCCTGTAAGCCTGTCCTTACTCCTCTGAGCCCCGAAGTGAAAGCATTGCTGGGAGATCTCTCTCTCCTGGCGGGCTATGCACAGAAGACTGTGGAGTTTCCTGGCTCCTCGGTGCAAATGGCTGCAGGAAGACTTCTGTCCCAGCTGCTCCACTGATATTAGGCCCTGTGTGCTCCTAGCTGGTTCCCCTCCAGTGAGAAGGTGGAGATCTCACCTCTGTGCTCAAAAGTGAAAGCCTGCTGGGAGATCACTCCCTCCTGGTGGGCTGTGCACAGAAGGCTGTGGAGTCTCCAGGCTCCCTGGTGGGAAATGGTTAGCTGGATTTTTAAAAAAGAATTTAGTAAATATTGTATCGAATCTTTTGGAATGTTTGGTACAATTCAGGTACAAAGTTGTCTGGTCTTGGGCTGTTTTTGCCTATCCTTCCCCCCTTTTATGATTGATTTATTTATTTTATTTGTATGAGTACACTGTAGCTATCTTCAGACATACCAGAAGAGGGCATCGGATCACATTACAGATGTTTGTAAGCCACCATGTGGTTACTGGGAATTGAACTCAGGATGTCTGGGAGAGCATTCATTGCTCTTAACTGCTGAGCCATCTCCCATCCCCTGTCTTCCCTTTTTTATTTGTTATCCCTTTGTTAAGAGTTTTTGGCTTTTTCCTGACTCACTGTTGATAAATTTTATTTTCATATTTATTAATTCATTTACTGTGTGCTGTGTATGTGCAGGTTTCCATGCTTGTGTGCACATGCTTACACATGCCCGTGCATGCACATGTGGGTGAAAGTTCGAGGCTGGGTGCCTTCCCTTAACTGTTTCCCATCTTATTTTGAGACGAGATCTGTCGCTGAAGACAGAGCTTCCTGTGTTCCTCTTACCCTTGCTGGGTTCCAGGGTGTGCCACAGCACCTGGATTTGTAAGTGGATTCTCGGCATCCAAACTCAGGTCTTCATGCACAAGCAGCAAATATGTTTACGGACGGAGCCATGTCCCCAGCCTCAAGTTGTATTTTTCAGTGTACTTACCCATTTCTTCTTGGGTACCTTTCCCCCCCTGTCATATAGTTATTCGTGTTGATAATATCTCCTGGTAACCCTGCAGATTCCTGAGGCATGTGGTATGATTTTCAACTTACTTTAAATTAGTTTCTGCTGGGCGTGGTGGTGCATGCCTTTAATCCCAGCACTCAGGAGGCAGAAGCAGGTGGTTTTCTATGTGTTTGAGTCCAGCTTGTCTAAAAAGTGAGTCCAAGACAGCCAGGGCTACACAGAGAAACCCTGCCTTTAAATAAATAAATAAATAAATAAATAAATAAATAAATAAATAAATAATTATTTTCTTATATTCTTTATTATCATATTTATTCTAGTAACTGCTAGCAATGTACCTCAGCTCTTGATGCTCCTGATTGGATGATGGCCCTTATAGACAAAAACATGTTTGGTGGCTGAATAGAGAAATCACTATGAACACTAATTATACTAATTTCCATTACACAACTTTTTAGATGCAGAAGCCATTTAAAAATGGACCCACTGTATACTCCCACTGGAAATATCAGTTTTCTCGCAATGTCATCCTGAGAGGCTGCAGGCCACTTGACTGCTCCTAGGCAAGACCATAGTCAAGCACTCCAGTGCAAAATTCTTGCCAGGTACATGTCTACTGGCTAGTGAGTGCCCCCCTCCCCGACAAGGGGAGGCTGGTATGTAACCTGGATCCCACGATGCAGATAAAGGCAGCCTATTTTGTTGAACATTTTGGGGACACACATACTAGAAGAATGTTGCCCACACTATTGCTCATTTCAGTTATAAAGGTGGAGGAACATCATTGTCTAGCCTCGTAGCTTCTCAATGGAAATTCTTTTCCTGGATTTTGAAGACAATTATTAGGAAGTACTTGGCCCCTTTATCCTATTTCCTGTTATTTAAAAAATGTCATTTGTTTTCTTTTACTTTCTTAAATATACGGATGAACGTTCTCACCTCCCATTCCCAACACCACCACCCAGCTGCTCCTCACAGGCAGATGTGTACTCAGTCAGTGCTACCCGGGCTTCCAAGAGGTGTGCACACAGCTACCTCAGACACTCCAGTTATATTTTCATAACGCATGCTTTAGGAACCTTGGCAACTTCCTCTACCAAAGTTGCCAGTCACAGAGGAGGCTCATATTCACCGTCAACAGTACAAAATGAGACCATGTAAATTATAGGGCCCCATTTATGTTTATTTTCTATTACCTAGATTTAAAATTACATGTTAGGTTCTTGAAGATTGTAGAGAAATTACCAAGCACTCTTCAGGCATGCTCATTTAAGATTTTTAAAAAAGGAAAACAGTGTGGAAATTGTTCCCATGGATGGAAATTGCAACTTTACACCCAGGACTTTAAATAGGAACTGCAAATGAAAAGCAGGCATATCTAGCATCTTCAGCAATAGAGCACTGGGAAGTAGTTCTCCAGGGAAGAGGGCTGAAATTCTTCATCTGACCACCAGAGGGAGATAGAGTGTGAGCAATGATGCTCTGGTGCCTTTTCTCCTGGCTCCCAAACTGCTGTACACTGATTAGGAAATAACAGATTAAAGAATGGCTCAGGATAATAATAAATTTTATCAAAATAATTGCATAATGATATGTCAAAGATAGTGTTTACAATATATATATTAGTAACAGAACAAAACCTGGTACCAAACAGTGTTGATTATTATGTAACTCCCTGGAAGTGTGAAATCTTTTCAAATACAAAATAATACAAAAAATCCATCTAATCATTTACAGTTAAAAATGATGTTTCATTTGTATGACGTTGTCTTAAATTAAATGTTTGTCTCTCGGGGTCAATTTATATTAACTTCCTGAATTAAAAAAAACTTATTTTAGATGGACAGAATTATAGAATTGTTTTCTGAACTGCTCATAGGGTTTAGCCACAAAATGTACACAAAAGATGCCACACCCTTTCTCAAAACACCAAAGCAACACAGGTAAAGAATGGGGCGTGGACTATGAGTGAAGTAAGAGCATGAAAACCAAAATGCAGATACAAGGGTAACTGCGAATTCTGACATGGAGCAAATTCCTGCTCTCCCCAGAAGATGCCCCAGGGTTCCTCTGAGCACCGTCATTATCCTGACATACTAAACAGGCGTGCACTGTGCAGTACCAGGCCACACCCACTGATGTAGTGATACAAGACAAATGGTGCTAATTCCAGGGGCTATAAACAGGCTGGCACCCCTTCCCTCCACACTGGAGAACTAAGGGCGGCTGGGTGGGACACTCTTTCTGATGGTCCTCATCTATATTGGAAGTCTGTAAGACTGTAAAGTTAAAGAACACAGCATGCTATCCATTTGTTATCTGGATCTGATTTCACTTGCAGACACAGAATGTCACTAAAGACCGTGGAGTTTAAAAATGTCCAAGTCAAGAGCTCGAGTCTGTGCTTCCCATTAATGTTAAACTGTGACATCTTTATCTACCCATGATTGCTTCAGTGATTTCAGATGTTCACACACCTGGGAGCTTTCTGAAGCAGACCCTTGCAACGACAACGACAACAACAACAACAACAACAACAACAACAACAACAACGCAATACAAAAAAACCCCATATATTGTGTTCTGAGTAACTAATGACCACTGGAGAATCAATAGCATTGATTACTTGTATAACAACCCCTTTTGCGCTTTCCAAAAGGTTATATGTGAACAATGTGTGGCTTTTTCTTCATAGTCTCCTGAAAATATATCAAAGGTTTATTTGATTTCCAAGGTTTGCATGTAAATTAGTGTAATAAAGCTAACCATGGCTGCGTGGTTATATAAAAAGCTATCCACAGGTGCACGAACAGATATTGAAACCAAAGATGGCCTTGCAGCTTCTTATCTCTTTGAGAAATGTACAAATTATGTTAGAACCTACCCCAACTTGGCAAAATAATTGCAAGCAAGTATTTCCCACCACTAAGGCAGAGTTTGTTCACATCTCTCTTAGGAAGTCAGCAGTCTTTGATGTGAGCAGTATAGGTTGTCTCAACCACAAACACTTGGCTGAGGTTGGAATCTCCATATACAGCTGGGTGCAGTAGTATGTTGGTACTATCATCAGAATGCCATGTGCAGATTCTGTGTGAGTTCACTGACAGCTTAGCATTTAATTTAAACAACAACCATCATTATAGGTTAGGAGGTGGATAAAGCCATTTCTACTAAGAAATAATTAAGAAGAGACAAAAATGAAAGGCTTGGGGCTGCTATTCTAAGAGAGCTAAGGTAAAGAAGGAGACCAGCTTTGTGAACAAATTTTCAAACGATGTAATCATGGTCAGTAAATGATAAAAAAGAGAGAAGCAGAGTATTGAAAGCAAATTTCCAAAAACAGGAAAACAACCTCCAGAGACATCAAAGCCACAAGTACCCTTCAGCTTGGCCTTTTTGTCCTTTCATTGCTTCTGCTGAGATCAAAGGCTGTGATTGAGAGAAGGATCACAAACACCAAATACCCAGATAGGGTGTTATATCATCCTGCCTGGAGCTGGGAATTGGACAACCAAGAGAATGGCCAGAGTCTATCTGCATTTCTACTACTTGTAAATATGTGGTATTCTTTATAAMTATTAAAGGTAATATACATACATATTATATGTGAGATATGTATCACAGCTCTCAAAAGACATGGAGGAAATAAATACACTTACATATCCTTCACAGGAAGGGAGAGGAGGTATCTTTACAACACAGAAAACTAGAAACTACTCCTATATAGGATGTTTCTATTCTTGGAAAATTCCTACCAACATTATCAAGGTTAACAATGTTAATAGGCCATGTGGATAACATCTATTTGATAAGTAATGATAAAGGCATATCCTTCATACATCCTTCTTCCTGAGAACTCAGTAAAATCTGAATAATGTTTAGAATTTTTAATAGTTACAGACTAATTATGATTCCATAGTCATCATTCTCTCTCTATCTCTCTCTCACTCTATCTCTCTCTGTGTGTGTATGTGTGTGCATATGTGTGTGTATGAATCACAAGAGAATCTGAGTGTGGGTATATATATATATATATATATATATATATTAATTTTGTAATATTTATATGAATCTAAAACTGTTCTATAGACTCAAAAAAATAACCCAATTAAAAAATGGGGTACATAGCTAAACAGAGAATTCTCAACAGAAGCACTTAAAGAAATGTCAACATTCTTAATCATCAGGGAAATGCAAATCAAAACAACCCTGGGGTTTCACCTTCCACCTACCGAAATGGCTAAGATCAAAAACTCAAGGGACATGCTGGCACTTCTCCATTGTTGGTAGGATTGCAAACTGGTACAACCCCTATGGAAATCAATCTGGCAGTTCCTCCAATAACTGGAAATAGCTCTACCTGAAGACTCAGGTATACTACTCCTTGGACTATACACAAAAGATATTCCCCAATACTACAAGGACATGTGCTCCACTATGATCATAGCAGTCTTAATTGTAATAGCCAGAGGCTGGAAACAACCCAGATGGTCCTCAACTGAAGAATGGATACAGAAAATGTGGTTCATTTACACAATGGAATATTATTCAGTTATTAAAAATGAGATCATGAAGTTTGCAGGCAAATGGATAGAACTGGAAAATATCATCCTGAATGAGGTAATCCAGACCTCAAGGACATGCATGGTATGCACTCACTTATAAGAGGCTATTGGCCAAAATGTTCAGAATGTTTATGATATAACTTACTGATCATAGGAAACGTAAGAAGAAGGAAAGGCCCAAGTGTGGATATATGAAACCCAAGTTGAAAGGGAACAAAATAATCATGGGCTGCAGAAGGAGGAAGAAAACTGGGTGGGAGAGGGGAGGGGGAGGAGAAGAGGAGGGGCAGGATCAGGTATGGGGAGAGACAGGAGGGATGCCCAGAGACCCAGGAGAATGGGCTGAAATATCCAGCAGTGGGGGTTATGGGGCAGGGGGAATTTGTAGAAGTCCCAGAGACCTGGAATATGAAAGGCTCCCAGGATTCAATGTGGATAACATTAGCTGAAATGTCCAACAGTGGGGAGGTGGAACAGAAAAAGACCACCTCCAGTAGATAGACATGGCCCCGAGTTGAGACAGGGAGCCACCCACCTTTCTTCAAAATGTTTAACCCAGAATTGTTCCTGTCTAAAGGAAATGCAGGACAAATATGGAACAGAGACTGAAAGAAAGGCCTCCCAGTGACCCGTCCAACATGGAAGCTATTGCATGCATGCACACCACATCCTGACATTATTACTGATGTAATAAGTACACTCCATACTGTGCATGCAGACAAGTGTCTGGCATGACTGTCCTCAGAGAGGCTACACCAGCAACTGACTGAGACAAATGCAGATACTTACAGCCAACCATTGAATTGGGGGTGGGGACCAATATGGAAAAGTTAGAGGAAAAACTGAAGAAGTTGAAGGGGATTACAACCCCATAGAAAGAACAACAGTGTCAACTAACATGAACCCCTCAGATCTGGAGTCTATGTCAAAAACCAGAGCATTATGGGCTGGTTGGTGACCCCAGGCACATGTGTAGTAGAGGACTGTCTTATGTAGCTTCAGTGGRAGAGGAGGTGCTTAATCCTGCAGAAACTTGGTGCCCCAGGGAAGAGGGATGCTGGTGGGGGYGAGGTAGGGGTGGGTGGGCAGGTGGGGGAGCACTCTTTCAGGGGAGATGGTGGGGTGATGAACTCCAGGAGTGGAGACCAGGAAGAGGGGACAACTTTTGGAACATAAATAAATAAAATAATTTAATAAAGATAAACAGATACAAGAAATCTGTTGTTCAATCCTCCACAGATCATATATGACACATTTGGGGATATGGTGGCAAGATTAAGGGGAAGATGATTCTGAGTCATTCAGACAGATATATTAAGAACTGCTGAAGCAAGTAGATAACRCACACAAGTATTTTTTAATTATTTCTAAAAAATGGTTAGCTGAATGTCCATGTTCATTGCTCAGTAAAATGAAAATGAGACAGCAACAATTCCTAGTCTCAGGGACAACGAAGGATACATTCTAAAGCCAGACAAAGCAGATTCAATTCTCATCTGAACACACTTACTAGCATGTACACTAGTTCAATTCTAACACTCTGAGTCTTTGTCTATGAAATGGGGCTCACAGAACATTTGGGCTATATCTAAAAGAACAGATGCTCAAAAATGTCAGTTTTCTTTCTCAAGCACTTCTATTCTCAGCAGCTGCTGTTCTGCCTGGATGTTTCMCAGGTCTTCCAATATAACACATTCCCAATGAAGCTCTCTCATGTACCACTTTCCTCGCCAACATATTTTTCTCCCTGACTTCCTGAACATCACAAATAGCACCTTCAGTCCATCACCCACCCAGTTGTTCTTGCTCTACATGTGAGCGCTGTTCCAGATCCCACCTTATCTCTCATGCTTTTGTGTGCAATCCTTCACTACCTCCCCCTTATCTGTGAAGTCATTCATAACTGTGTGCACATAACTCCCTCTGATGATGCCTCCTTCTCCAAAGCGCTCTCCATCACATCAGAAACCTGTATAGTTTTCCCCTTCTAGGCCTCCTGACTCCTGCTTCTGCACTTCACGATTTCCATCCATTTTTCAGGGGACAGATTTCCAATGTGAATCAGGGCATGTTACTCCTATTCTTAGAATACTTCAGAGCTGAATCACAATAACTAGGAATAATGTAAAATCCCAACATACACCTTGGCTAACTACCCCAATACAACAGAATCCTTTTTGTTTTTCCTCCAACGGAGGAGACATTTCTGTAGATGGAACTGAGCATGTGTTCTTGCTGTCAGCATCACAACATAAGACTGGATAAGACCCCAGGAGACTGATGCTGATGGCTGCTCCCTTTACAAAGAAATTTTCAAAGCCGATTTTTCTCTCATTTCTCATTTCATCTTTGCTCCCATCCCTACAATTTTGAAAGGCCCTAGAGGGAAGTGGGCAAGGGTTCCTTATACACAGACAGAGCTCCAGTACAGAGAGAGAACTTGCTTTAGGATACACTGAATGCCTCTATGAGAAAAGCTTCCAGAAGGAAAGGAGATGCATCCTATTTATAACAGTATTAATATGCTGAGACAGGAAGGCAGGCTTTTGTCTATAACCAAAGTGATGTTTCTATCACTACTGTACAATTGAGCTAGATGCTATTTCTCTAAATAATGATACCAGGAAACATTAGGGTAATAATTCCATTGCTGGCATGTGTATTTAGAAAGACAGACATGTTTGGTGACCAGGACATTTCACCTGTCAGAATGATTCTGAGTAGAGACAGAAGGAATATAAAGAGTTGAACTATAGAGGCCTAACTACAGATACCCACTCCGCTCAATCCATCAATCCATTTACTCATTCAATCAATAAAGACATATTGATTGAACGTTAACTATGCCTTCAGCACTCCCTTGGATCTCACATATGCATCAGTTGAGGAAAATACAAGTTTGTCAGAAACACTAAAGACTTGAGYTCAGTAAAGAAACAATTCAGTTCTGAGCCTTGGGTATTAGGAGACACCAGCATCAGACACTGAGAAATAACAGCCAGTGAGGTAGGAGGCAAATGAAAATGTGCTGTTCTAGAAGGCAGATACACAGGCTTCCGGTGGGCCACTGGCTTTCTATTGTGGACATCAGTGGCTAAGTCAACCATGCAAGTTGGGTGGAATGGCCAGGATGAATGCATGATGGGATGAAATTAAGGGGGGGGAGGGTAGATATGGAAGCAGCTAGAATAGAACACACTTGAAAGGTTTTCTTTCCAAGGGATACTAAAGAGAGTGAGATATCAGTCCATACAGAAGGTACCAGAAGATTCCAAAATGTTCTCTCAAGGCAGGAGGAGTAAAATGCCTGGAGTTCACAAAAATATACACCATGGAAGCAGAACTGGTCTGAGGTGCTGGGATTGTCCAGCATGAGAAACCTCTGCCCAGTCTGGTAAGGAGCTTAAGAAAGGAAGTGCTACATTAAGCAAATTGTTGTTTAAACAGAATTGATAAATGGTGTCTGGGTTGGAAAACAGAAAAATGCCCCCACAGGGAAGGGAATTAGGCACAAATAGGTATTCCAGATTAGCATCTTTCAGCCTTTCAGATCTCATTTGCTGTAAGATGTATTCTCAGTTACTTGATGGAGAGTTCATGGAATAGTAACATCAGTTGCCTAAACGTGATAAAAAGTGCCTAAAAGCATAAAGCTCCCGCGAATCCAGACACCCCTCTATTGCACTCCAGTTTCAGCCATCATAACTGAAGGCAAACGTAGAGTGTATATGTTTGAGACACTGGGTTACCTTTCCAATTGCAGACAGAGTCTGATGCACATGGTATTATTATTTTATAATAACTCTGAATAAGGCTTGGGGAGAGAAAATTTCACCCTACATCTTCTCTCCAGTCTCTCTCATATGCTCCACCATGCACTGAGCACTCATTGAGTGCCAAGGCCTCTTCTGTCTGTCTTCTTGTTGAGAATCTATATTCCAGCCATGCAAGGGGACTTCCTCAAGTATGACATTACTCTGACTTCTAGCTAGGGACACCCACCCTTCCCTTAGTCAGCTTCTAACTGTCACTCTGAACTCAAGTGCAGAATTCTCTGAAACTTTTAACCTCCTCTGTATAGATCAGACAGCATACTGAAATCAGATACTGTGTACAGTGTTTAGTTAAAGGATCTCAGGTGTTTGGAAAAGAAAGTAGATGGCAGTTCTGGAGTCAGTGACCAACTGGCTAATAGGAATGAGCCCAGATAGAATCCAAAAGCTTGTCTGTGCCTCTGGCAACTGTCTCCCTGTGTGCAATAGCCTGCTTGCCTCTTAGCTTGTCCTAGAAAGCATTCAATTACTTAATGGTGAGGGAAAATATCTATGTGACGTATTAGTGCTTCTTTGGAGAAAAACGTGTGGAATGTTTGTTGACTGAGGGAAAATGCTGGAAGCAAAGATAAATCAATGTATAATTCAGGGGTAATAGGGACCTTTGTAGTTCTTTAATCTTATTATTTTTAAAAAATCTTATGCTATTTCTATAACATGTTGGCCAAAGGTCACTGAGTTCAGGTCACAAAATTTCCAGTAAGATATATTTTTCCCTTTGGACAACAAACTTTTATGGAAACTTATTTCAAAGATGGCCAAAGTGAGGCTCAGTAGGTAAAAAGCTGATCACATCAGCCAAAGCTGAATGACAAAGCCCACATTGGAAAGGTAAACCCAACTCTGTGATTTCCACACATGGGCATGGCATGTGTACCACCCTGCATAAATACTACCTCCACACTCATATGCAAATGCACACACATGTGCACACATCCACAAATAGTAATAATAATAATAATAATAATAATAATAATAATAATAATGATATAATGATGCTGTTGTTAGTAATACTAAATAAAATGAAAAGAAAGGTATTACTTATACTTGTCTAAGCTCGATCTCCTTTCAGACTTGTTTTTTGGCATGTCGGGCTGAGAGGGCACTTAAACACAAAGCCAGCATCATTTCTGTTTCTCATTCTTTAGTTCTTTACTATAATTATGCCCTCTTGAACTTCTCATGTGTATCATGTCTCCAATTCATTGTTCAGCACTAGTTCATCCTTCAGCACTAGTCATACAAACCAATGCTGCAGCTTCATGGTGCTTTTCTTTTGCCTGAAATAATAACCACTTGATGTGCAGTTGCACTCGACTGCTCTAGCTGGAGTAAAGGAGAGAGCTACAGGGATGAGCTAACCTGTCCCCTGCCTACAAGGATAATACATTGTTAATGGGAAGTAATCATTTTCCTTCTCTACATAGACTGTGATGCATCTCTTCTCCATTCTCTCCCTATATAAATGGGATGCCTCGCAATGCCTCTGGGCAAATTCTTAGTTGGTGCCACCATGGAATTCTGTAAGATGAAAGGTCTGTGGATGGGATGAAGAGAATGATAAAATTACGACAATCTGAGCTGGTGAAAGGGAGCCTAGTGATCAAAACAGAATAAAATAAAACAACAAATTATCATCTATAGAAAATGTAAGAGACCACAGAGGAGGCCCTGGGTAACCATGGGTGAACTGTAGTCACAAGTTGAAAGTTCAGAATCGTAGTGTAGTGTTTTTATCTACAAACAAGGATTACAAACACATCGTAGAATTGAATTTCCAATATTTTAATTTCTTGTTAAGTACTAGATTAGCATTTAGAAATAGAATTTATGTTTCTATGAATAAAAAGACACGARCAGGACAGAAGGGTGTGACCTTTGTACTGGGCAGAGATGAGGATTTATGAAGGCAGAGTCTATGAATCAGTAGAAAGGTCTGACCACCTCTTTCCTGCTCCTCCATATATGGATGCCCTAACCACATGCTATAGCYTGGCTACATACTACCTAAAGCCCATGCWGTGAGAKCTTAGTTTAAGGCTGTAGCAATGTTGAAAAGGATGGACCCTTTAAGCTGTGTGGCCTAGTGGGAGTGAATGGGCAAAGTGTCCTTGAAAGACATCTAGGGCCTATAGCYTTCCCTTTCTGCCTTTACCCCAGCTTCCCGGAGATAAGCCRTATCTGCCACCCCATGCTCAGATTATGGCATGTGGCCTGATCATAGGTGAGGAGAAAACAGRGCCACTCTTTGCTCCCACCTTCACCAACAAACCCATGCCCAACMTTGAGCACACATTAAGACCATCGTTTTCCCCTGGGCTGGTGAAATAAATGCATGAACTCGAGGCCTGTGGTGTTCATGGTCTGGGAGGGCTCAATGTGGTGAAGTCTGGGTGATGCCGGGAGGGCCAGTCCAGTTGGTTCTAAGCCAGGCATCATTTGAGGGAGTTTCTGCACTGAAGCTGGCAGGAACATCATTCATGGCAGTGATTCAGTGGAAAGTGCTAAGAAAGAGGTCAGCCTGTGGTTCAAGCCTGAAGAACAGATTGAAAACGAGTCTTAAGGCCATGGCTGGGTATAATATGAGTTGGAGAAACCAGGGTCCTTTTCACCATTACTGAAGGATCCCTCTCCACAGCTCTGAGTTCCATGGAGTGGATGGATTATCTTTTCTAAGACATATTCACCAATAGATACTTTTGAACTAAAAAAGTGCCCAAAGACAAAAAATTAAACAACAATAAAACCAATAGGGCCAAATAATTACACACTAAAACTTGGAAACCATGAGAYAACTGCTTTCTTGTTTGTGAGGTGTCTGCCTCAGTGAAGAAACCTGACAATACCACAGTCTTTTTCAAAGTCTGAGTCCTCACTGAAGYTACTGCCAATGCAAGAGGTGATGAAGCCAACATCCTGTCTTTACAGGAAAAGGTTCTAATAGCCTCTGGTGACACTGAAAAATATTTATGTAATTATTGTTATATACTTTATAGTATTTATGTTGAAAATATCTCTTGRACTTCTAATTTATTTATTTTTCTGGTTATAAGATAGACTAGGGTACAAATTTTCTATATGATGTTTTGAGGTAAAATGGAAGAAAACCCATTTTCAGTTCCAAACAACTGGCTGTATTATTCTTTTACTTAATATTCATGTTGTGAACAGCTTACACAGGCCAGAATAAATAAAAGGAGACCCCAAGGAGCTACCAACAATATCGGTCGCTTCCTTGTTCTGAAATAATAATGACATGATTTGTTATAATTCATGTCATATAAGGTCCTATGGAAATCTGTGTTGTTAGGTAAAATAGAGCATGATACAAGGTTTCAGTATACAGCCATATTGGCTGCCCTTTGTGGGGATGGGTAGTCATCTTGCATGGAGTTGGCCTAGAAGTACTTGAAGTTTTGACTTAGAAATAACTTATAATACAATTCCTAGAGTAAATATTTGTTGTTAAATTAATAATCTCTATCCCCACCTTAAATCATTTAATATACAGCCAAYACTCTGGATTGGCCCATACTTCAGAATCATCCGAYAGTAGTCTACTCAGTGTTTTAAAAATCCTTGGTTTCTTCTAWCATGAAAGTGGGGTAAACAAAGGGTATTGTATCTATGAAGACTCATGCACAAAGCCTAACACACTGTAGAAATTAGAGATGGATTGTCAATGCGGGCTGTCAACCCTAACAGTAAATTGGCCCTCTGCTCAASAAGTAGGAAGAGTAGAGTCACAAAACAAGTTCACCCTATAAGGGGAGAGCCCTTGGTGCCTTGCTAAGATTGAACTCAGCAGGTTAAGACTTCTGGGTGGTGAGTCATAAGACCATGATCTTGAAATATATATATGTACATGTACATGTACACATATATGTATATGTAGGAGGAGGAGAAGAGGAGGAAGCAGAGGAGGAGGAGGAAAATAAGGARAAAGAGGAGGAGGACACAGAAGAGGAGGAAGACGATGGGGAGGAGAAGGTAAGTAGTAGAGAGGTGTGATAGGATGAAGGGTCATGAATACATTTTCCAGCTCAGACACACAGCTAATTTAGGTTCCCTCAAAATTTACACTTTCCTTGTCTGCTACCACTTGGCTTCTCTCTACCTTTCTTGGAAAATAGGTGCAACTAAAGTAGAAATG
>BDUI01001044.1:37485-54131 GCA_002335545.1 Apodemus speciosus
CATATAATAATCTTTAAAGATCATTTTCCTAATTTTAGTGTTCCCATATATTTTATGTTTTCTTATTTTTAATCTGTTATATATTTACTTCTTCATTGGTTCTATATTCTTTTTAAAGTTATTTAACAGTTACTCTGGGTATCTTGAGGAGCATTGTTTTATGGTGTGATCTGTTAATTCAAATACATTAAGGTATCTTCTTAAGTTGGAGGCCTTCTTGCTAAATGCCTCTCGATACCTCCAGTTCCAGACTACCTTTTTTCTGTTCTCACCATCAGAATATGAACAATTCTTGCTGTAGTTAAGAAACAAGCTTCTCCAGGTTTACTTTTAACCCTCTGTTTCTGGAGATTCATGATTCCTGCATTCCTACAATCTCCTGTGATATAATATTACTATACCTGGGCTCTTACAAATTATCAGTGGCTTTTTCATGTCACAATCCATACAATTTTCTCAGATCTCCTTTCACAGGATCACTCTGCAAGACCTGAAGTATTTGTAAAGTGTAGTAACACAGTCTATGTTAATGTTTGCTCACTAATGCCTACTTTGTCTGGTTGTATTGCAGAAAAGGAGGATATGCTAATTAATATCTTTAAGATGGGGCAGAAAGTTTGCAACTTAATATTCACCTTGTAGTTAAGCCCCTATGTTCTCAAGAAAGGGGAGTTCATATTCCAAAAAAAGAAACAGGATTGTAAAATGGAAATTTTGTGAAACACAAGAATGCATATATAGAAACAATGCCCACTATCAAGGAATGCACAGTAAGAAAATATTAAGCAGGTTTTATAAAACTAAAGATATAGGGGAAAGATATTGGCCTCTGGGAAACAGGGAAACTCTGGGGAATTGGACATTTTGTTACATGAATGGATCCAGGTAGGAGATTCTTTTATTGAGAAGTATCTCCCTCATTCAAGTTCCCTAGAGAGTCATGTCCTATCAAAAATCTCTTAACTATATCAGAACTTTAACTATCTATCCTCACTAAAGGCATTTGACTTCTAATTTACTGGAAAAAAACTCAAGCTTTGGAAGGATAGGTTGCCCTGAGTCACATGACAGGCTCCAGGAAAGGGCTCCCCACAAATGGGTACACTTGGGGAGAGCAAGTTAGCAGGTATGCCGTGGCAGTTCCCAGTGACATCATCAGTAATACCTTCCTAGGACAATCTTTTGTAGCTAGGAAAGCACTAGAATCTTCTGGGATGTCAACCAGTGTTGTGGTTATACCAACTGCCTGTAGTATATTCCTTCAGTGCTTATTGGGTTCACAAACAGGCATGTTTTCCAGGCTGCTCAGGCTATTACAGAAGGAGAATGGAAAACAAAGACATACCAGACAGAAGCAGAAGAAAGCTGGCCTTGTAAAAAAGGAAGAGTGAAATCATTCTGGGGAAGGCACAGTGAGTCCTGGGCAGAATTGGGGAACTTCCTGGAAGAGGTGGGCTCGAGCTGGACATTCCAGGAGTAGGACAAGCTGAAACCTTGTAGTTTCTCAATGGCAAAACAAGAATCAGGAATTTCTGATGATTCCTTTGGCAGAGAGCCAGGAATTGACAAGCCTGCAGCTGCTGTTCTGAGAAAGAATGCCAGGGGGAGACACTATGAGAATAACAATGTGTCCCTTCAAGATAGGGTGTTGAGGGCTGGAGAGATGGCTCAGCGGGTAAGAGCACTGACTGCTCTTCCAAAGGCCATGAGCTCAAATCCCAGCACCCACATGGTGGCTCACAACCATCCGTAAAACGATCTGACACCCTCTTCTGGTATCTGAGGACAGCTACAGTGTACTTACATATAATATTTAAATAAATAAATAAGTAAATAAATAAATAATAGGGTGTTGAAACACTCCACACACATCCGTAAAGAGATCTGACACCCTCTTCTGGTGTCTGAAGATACCTACAGTGTACTTACATATAATAAATAAATAAATTAATTAATTAAATAAATAAATAAATATTAGGGTGTTGAAACACTCCACACTCATCCATAAAGAGATCTGACACCCTCTTCTGGTGTCTGAAGACAGCTACAGTGTACTTACATATAATAAATAAATAAATAAATAAATAAATAAATAAATAAATAAATGATAGGGTGTTGACACATTCCACACTCAGTAGATTACTGTAAGTGATTAAGTATCTGCTGACAAGAACGTAGAAAAATACTCTCCTGGGTCAAGTATCAAGGTCTCATGCACTTTGAGCTTGAACACAAATGATTAAGGGTTGATGGTGCTAAGCACTATGGACTCTAAGACTTACCTGCATCACATATTAGAGCTAAAAATTTCCTTGTTATCATCATGTCTGAGCTTATGCATTTCAGGGCTAGGGGTCTATAAGGGAAGTGTGGTTGGTGTATGTGTGGTGATGATGGTTGGGAACAGAATCATAGCTTAGAAGCCCAGCTTGAAGATAGCATTCCTGATATTTCAGGGATTCACACTGTCTATCTTTTTTCTCTTCCTAAATCTTCTTTTTGGCATTTATCATTATCTCTCATGCCCCTGTGCCATCAACTATGCAGATTCACTTGTGTTTATCTACCAACAGGGTCTGCTAGGAAGGCATCATCCCAAAACTCCCATCATCACTAAGTGGGAGAAGAGCATGAAGAAATTGGAGGAAATGAATTTTGACATCCAGAAGACGACCTATGAGTGGGATGAACTTTTCTTCAAATCCTGGACCTTTACACCTATAATGATTTGTGCTACAAGTAGTCATTATGCCCAGTACCCTGCTGACTGTTTAGTGCCCTCTCCATTAACCCCAGATTTCCTCACGGCACAGGAGGAACACAACACCACAGTGTCCTCATGCCCCAAATCATTTTCCTCTGTGCATCTTAGAGGCAGAACTTGAAGTTCAGATAGGAGTGATAAGGAGTCACAGGATATTTTGCTTCCTCCATATGAAAAGGTGAACCTGTGACCTCAATCCTAGTCTACGTATAAGTGGGAGCCAGTTAATGATATGTGGCTTTATCTGGTCATTCTCTAACATAGTCTCTTGTGCCTAGGTCTCTCAATAAACCTGAGACTTCCTGTTTTGGGCTGGCCAGCAGTCTTTTCAACTCCTGTCCTCTTGTATGTGGAGCTTGCTCCCTTATTTGTGTCAATGAATTGCTACAATGTTTAGTTGCTCAGACACAGGAAGAACATAGTGGCTTTCTCTGCATTTTGGTATATTTGGTACCCAAAAGATGCTCCACCATGGAGCACACATGCTCCATTACATCCATAAGCAGCCTCATGTATAATATCCAGAAGCTAGAAACCGTACGGATGTCCCTCAACAGAGGGATGGGTACAGAATATGTGGTATGTTTACACAATGGAGTACTACTCAGCTGTTATAATCAATGAATTCATGAAATTCATAGGCAAATGGATGGAACTAGAAAATATCATCCTGAGTCAGATAACCTAGTCACAAAAGAACGTACATGGTATGTACTCACTGATAAGTGGATATTAAGAAAAGAAAACCTTGGAATACCCATGATGCAAGTTACAGAACATATGGAACTCATGAAGAAGGAAAACCGAAGGGTGGATGCTTCAGTCCTACTTAGAAAGGGGAATGAAATAATCAAGGGAGGTAGAGGGTCAGAGACACTTGGGAAGAAGAGAGGAGGGGGAGGGAGAAAAGGGTGGCAGGATCAAGTATGAGAGGAGTTGGGGATAACAGACATATAAACACACACACCACATACCGAACACAGACACAGACACACACACACACACACACACACACACACACACACACACATCAATGACAATGTTGCTCTTGTCCAGCACATTTCCTGTTGCAGGAGCAAGTAGTGGGACCTCCCATGTGCCCAAGGAAGGCTCTTAGACTCAGGCAGGCTTTGTGGCCCTGACCTGTACTTTTCTGCTCTTCAGGAAACGTATCTATGCAGATACTTTCTGGTCCTACACATAAGTTACAAGCTCTGCACAGATAACCTGGACAACACAACACCAAATTCCCAAGAAAGAGAATTTGGGAGAGGAGGGAAGACCACAGAGAAAATGGTCAAAGACATACTTGAACAGAGCGTCTCCCAAAGCCAAAGGATATGCATTTTTTTCATTGATTTATTTCTTTACATCCAATCATAGCCCCCTCCTGCCTCTCCTCCCAGTCCCTCTCACCCTCTCAGTCCTTCTCCCCCATTTCCCTATCCCCTTCTCCACAGAGAAAGGGACCCTTCCTTATCCCTCAGTACCAACCAACCCTGGCACATCAAGTTGCATCAGGAATACATGCAGCCTCTCCCACTGAGGCCAGACAAGGCAGCCCAACTAGAAGAAAGAGATCCAAAGGCAGGTAACAGAGTCTAAGTCAGAGACAGCCCCATGCCAATTGTTAGGGGACCCACATGAACACTTTGTTGAACATCTGCTACATATATGTAGAGGGCTAAATATCTGCTACATATGTTTGGTTGGTGGTTCAGTCTCTATGAGCCCCCATGGTCCCAAATTAGTTGACTCTGTAGGTCTTCTTGTGGTGTCCTGACCTCTCTGGTTCCCTCAACCCTTCCCCCAACTCTTCCACAAGACTCTCTAACCTCAGCCTAATGTTTGGCTGTGGGTCTCTGAATTTTTAGATTTAAAGGGTCATTGAGGTTTGGAATGTGGCTCAATGACAGAGCTTGTGACAGTGTGGGCATGGCCTTCATCCAATGTCCAGGGTACAGTGGGTAGAAATAGGCTCATGTCTAGCCAGATCATTAGATTTTTAAGTTATTGAGTACAAAAAAAGAACATCCTTCAAATCTATAGAAGGAAGAAGGGATATGTTAGGAATTTAACTAGCCAGATCATACCATAAACACAATGGAACACACAAGACTAACAAAATTCTAAAGATAATTTTGTGTTGTTGTTGTTGTTGTTGAAAGGGGGCATAGAAAGACACATTCCAAACTATAAAAAGCAGTAACTGCCCACTCAGATTACTAGACCTGACAATTCCAATGATCAAAACTGAAGAGGAAAGAAAATATGTTCACTATTAAATAATTGAATGGAATTCAGGACCACTAAGCCAGAAACTGTTACAAGTACACAGAGCATAGATATTATCAGTCTCAAATCATTATAGTTCAGGAAAGGAAAACATTAAACAGAAAAATATGAGTCAGTCTAGAGACGTTCCCAAGCTTTAAACAATGCAAAGTGGTTGAAGTACAACTCACGAGTCAGTCTAGCTATAAGTTTGAAAGCTCTCCCAGGCTTCAGGCTGATTTATTCTAGTCATTTGTTTTCTCTTTCCTTTTTAGTTAAAAGACCTCACTGTAACTTAATGCAAGCCAGTCTACTTATTATTGRCAAACTCTTATAGTTTTATATTAACTTTATATCATCTATATTTGTTATCAAAGGTTGTTTTAGGAAAACTAGCCTTGCTATTAAAGTTTTATTTTCTGGGGACAATGTCCTGTAGACTACATATAGGAGGAAGCCTATAATCTGATCTGTTGCCAAATCTATTGTTTCTGAGTTTGCTAGGGACAGGCGTTCACAATCTCCATGGCAAGAAAGACTCCCAGTAGGGCCAAATAATGTTACTTCATTGAGAGTAGAAATAATTTTCTGGGGGAAAAGACATAAATGAATCATACTGTAAAAGTCCCCTACAATGTAACACATAGAGATCAGAACCCTGAACTGAAAGACAGAACAATGGCGAAAACAGCCTCCGCCTCAGCTTTTCTAGGATGTGTCAAAACACGGTGACGGCGTGACGGCGTGACGGCGTGACGGCGTGACGGCGTGACGGCGTGACGGCGTGACGGCGTGACGGCTCTCGATATTTTTCACTACTCACACCTGCAACAAGATGGTTTCTGTAACACTGTACATCCTATGTGCCCCTTTCCTGCCCCTTGCTGTCCTTTTCCTCTCTCATAGTAACTGCATTGTCACGCAGAGTTACACATTGTCAGTCAGAACTGTCAAGGTCACCTTTCCTAGGAGGAACATATGCGATCTCACAAGGACTCTTCTGAGAGCCTCTGACTCTGCATCACTAAATGCTCATGCTGCCATTTGGAGCTTTAGTAGAAATGTTTTCTCTCGCCAGGCGGTGGTGGCGCACGCCTGTAATCCCAGCACTTGGGAGGCAGAGGCCAGCCTGGTCTACAGAGTGAGTTCCAGGACAGCCAGGGCTATACAGAGAAACCCTGTCTCGAAAAACCACAAAAAAAAAAAAAAAAGAAATGTTTTCTCTGTGTCTTTGGGAGAAACAACCACTACTTGGCTCAACTACCCACCCCCCTTCAGACCAGGTCTCAATAGATCAGGCTGGCCACTTGCTTGTTGACCATCTTGCCTCAGCCACCCAAGTCCAGGATTGGATCACCACGATCTGCCTGAAAGTCCTTGGTTTTGGAACATGACAGCTTATTTGGAGAGCCCCCTCCTCGGGTGGCTCGAGCTCCACTGCTCAATAGCTTATCACACCTACTGCTAATAGCACAGTGGCTGGAATGAACTACTACTGCGGCATCTTGATGAAATGATCACTATATATGTCATTTCTGTTTGTTCTGTCACAGCCCCAACACACACACACACACACACACACACACACACACACACACACATATACTCACATACACACACACATACACATATACTCACATACACACACGTACACATACACACACACACACATATACTCACATACACACAATATACTCACATACACACACATATACTCACACACACACACACATATACTCACATACACACACGTACACATACACACATATACTCACATACACACACATATACTCACATACACACAATATACTCACATACACACACATATACTCACATACACACACACATACACACACACACACACACACACACACACACACACACACACTTTACCAGCTCTATGGATCTACCTGTTCAATTCAGAAGTCTGAAAGACTAATCTTTCTTCTTCTGCCTTCATGTGGACCAATTTCTCAGTAGCCTTTTTTCCCCTTATCTGGCTGAATAGAAAGACTTTAAGAAGGGGAAGAGCCATTTCTGGGCAGTGTTTGGAAAGTGAATTTTCAATTCCCCACAGATAATATAGTGAGAGGTTTCTCACTGTTGCAAAAAATCAGACACCCAGAAAGGGTGAGATTCAGATTTATTGCACCTGTGGGACAGCCGTGCTAATTCTCTGAGAGGCTGGGCTTCAGTCCAGAGTGTTTCACAACATGTGTAGACTATTCAGCATCATTTTGACCTTTCCTGTCATTGGTGGGTTTGAATTTTAGTGTACCTGCTGAAGACTATGAACAGGAGTTTCTCTTCAGCAAGTATGCTTATAGAAGCGGACACAATAAGCTTAGAACAGGTATTTTGCAAGTGCACATTTCTCAAGATAAGGAAAGGGGCTTCAGCTGATGCAGGAAGTCCGCAGGAGTACAGAAATAGAGCACAGTGTGTTAGCTTTGGCCTGTAAGTGCAGCAGGAAATTTCAACTGATTTCATTCTTCTCATAAAAGAGAGAAGCAGATCTCCTGCTTTGGACAGGAAAAGGAACTGAAGGGCTTTCCTGTACCCTGCGAAAGGCTTCTGGAAAGCACAGCTTCTTGTAAACAGGGAGAGTTAAGTACGGAGGCAGGGACAGTTCTCGGTGACCTTACCATCTCCTATGACCTTTTGTCAGCCTGGACGGCCTCTGAAGCCTTCGTTCTCACCAGTCTTGTAAGGACCCTTCCTTCTCTCTTTTGTTCACTGTGTATAAGTTTAACTCACAGACATGTTGACAAGACTGCAGTAACTATTTGGGAGAGAGATTTGAGAGCATACAAGGAGGGAAATGGAAGCTGCCCTTCAGTCTTAGTGTGAAACAGAAAGAAAATGGTCCTGAGGAAGGCACAGTCAGTCCTGGGCAGAGTACACTTCGTGGAAGTGGGCTTGAGCTGGGCCTTCCAGGAATGGAGTTCCACAGCTGAAGGCCTGTAGGAAGCAGCCTGACTCCCATGTTTGCTTTGTTTCTGCAGTAAAGGATTCCAGAACACTAGTTTGGGTGACCCAACAACAATGAACTCTCAAGGCTACAAATACTACACCAGGAGATCTCTGTTATCACTCTTTGTGGAGGACAGAAAAAAATGACAATCAGGCAGGCATGAGAGAAATGTGCCTAAGCTAAGGGCATCACTGTAAGCCTTTATGTACAGTGGCTGTCTGACATAACTGGGAGGACAAAGTATCTTGGTCAAGGCCCAAGATTATTATACTATCTAACAGGACCAGGAGGAGCTCTGGAGAGACCAAAGAACCACTTGCTTGCAGTGTCCCTTTAGGTTATTAAGTAGGAAAGGTGGGTGGTAAGCAGTTGTCCCTTGCAGCTAAAGAAATATAAGATGTAGGAGTCCTGGGGGAAAGAAGGTTTTAATAAGGGAATGATAGAACAAGGTGAATGTGGAGAATGAAAGGAGGTAATGGGGGAGAGGTTTAAGAGGGGAAGGTGCCAGGAAGGTAAGGCATAACATAGCCGTACAAAAACCAAGAATCTCATAAACTCTCTACACACACACACACACACACACACCTATATGTTTAATGGATTTACCAATGGAGATATTGCCTCTCCCAAAGCCATAAGTTGCCAAATAAAAATCCCTGTGTCGGGTGTGAAATGTTTCCCTCAAGCTGTTGGTCAAGGCTGTCCTAGAGTCTTCCCAAAACAATGTAGGCCATTGTTCTTGATTACCCACCAGGAGTTTATAGTGAGAAACTACTGCTGAGGACACTACATTTTGGAGGCAGGACTTGAAGTAACAAAGCTGGCAGTGTAGCAACTTCGGCTAAATAGCATAGAGCAGGGCATATGCCTCGTCAGGAAGCAACAGCCTCCCCCAGATGAGCATTGACTGACAAAATGAACAAAGCCCTGCTGACCCTTCCCCAGTACCATTGTTCACTTGAGAAACTAAAGTTTATTTGTTCTCCCAACATCCAAAAGTCTCCCTTTTACCTATTAGTAAACTGATAAGAGACATAGAATGTCACAGGGCCTCAAGAAAAATTCCAGAAAAGAGAGAAAAGTCAGAACATGGGAGAACTGCCTTCTTAAGGCTTCTTAAAATTGTGCCCCATAAAACCTGAGTCTACCTTCTCTTTCAAATATAAGAAATATTTTTCTATGAGGCATAATGCCTTCCTCATTTTCCCAAGCCAGACTTGAATAAAAATGTCTCTTCCACCAACATCTCTCTCCTGGTTTTTGATAGAGAAATACGGTAGTAGAAGCCTCAGGCACAGGTCTTACTATTGACCTGGAAGATTCCTCTATGCTGGCTAGCTTCCATAGAACTAGAAGGTGCTATGCAGGCTGCTGTGTTTTATAAAAAGAAAGAGCCAAAGATACATTTGATAGAGGTGCCAGGTATGGTGRGGTGAGAGGGGTGCCTCAGTGGGCCCATGATGAGGCATCCCTTCTCCCTGAGGTACCAGTCACACAATGGGTATAATATAGTGTGGGTTAAAATGGTTTTCTGTGTCTGGTCCAGCACAGGGCTAGGGCCACTCGTGGAGGTGGATGCAGGGTACAGGAAGTTTGACTGCACACACCCCACACCACCGGGCGAGCATCGGGCTGTGGGAAGCCACAGGACCTCACTCTGGGGGTGGAGAATTGCAGTCTGATGTCCCCACAGACTGCTGGAGTTGGCTCAGACTCTCGAGCATCACAAATGCTGCCGGGTGCCTCAGAAGAGCTGGCTCTGGGGTCTCCGGGCTGCACAGAACCAGGGATGGCAGGTTCTCACTCTCAGACACCTTAGACACCACTGGATGCCACTGAAGAGCTGAGAATGGAGTTGGGGGCCCGAGGGGCTGGTTCTGGCCTGGGACCAAAGGGAAAAGGGCTGGAGAAGAGAGCTCTGGCTGGTTCCCTCGGGGAAGAGAGTCTTTGGCTTGCTCGGTCCGAGGGTTGGCTTGGTGGAGACCATGGCTGAGAATGCAGGGAGGCATCCTGCCTGACATTAGACATGGCTCTTTAGAGGAAGACCTGCTCCATTGTTCCAGCGCGGTGGGTCGAGAGAAGAGGAGGCTGTCCATGGTTTCAAGGTGTTTATTGTCATGACAGGAAGGGGAGCTAAGAGAGTAGTAGAGGCAGAGAATGGGACAGAGTACAGAAGTAAAGGCTGGCCATGGCCATGTGGAGGGGGGAAGGGAATGCGGAGAGAGGAGGAGCAAGAG
Organism: Apodemus speciosus; assembly: GCA_002335545.1. Classification (NCBI taxonomy): domain Eukaryota; kingdom Metazoa; phylum Chordata; class Mammalia; order Rodentia; family Muridae; genus Apodemus; species Apodemus speciosus. The sequence continues at coordinate 47,735 of BDUI01001044.1, forward strand.
GGCAAGAGAAAGAGGCAAGAGTAAAAGAGTAAGAGTAAGAAAGTAAGAGAGCAAGAGAGGGAAGAAGGGGCAAGCATCCCCGTTTATAGTGGGCCAGGTCTACCTGGCTGTTGCCAGGTAACTGTTGGGAGGAGCATACCTGGCTGTTGTCAGTTGCCTGGGGGGGTGGAGTCCAGACAGAATACCAGAGGCTTGGGGCATTGCCCTATGTGACTGATGGCCACAGAATTATGGAACTGAGGCCTGGTGTCAGGAGTCTAGTATCTGGGAGCATGGCAAACTTCCTTCTGTCCCCTGCAGAATTATCTGCTGGGTCTCTGGGGTTTTAACCTAGCTCAACCAGAAAGCACACCGCCTTTCACAGTCCCAACAGTATGGTATAGAGTTTATTTAGGGCATGGGAAGTGGAGTTTGGAAGAGAGGAGAGAAAGGGGAGTGGGGAGGAGAGGAACATGTGGAGAGAGAGGGGGAGGAGGACGAGGAGAAAAGGGTCAGAGAGAGAAGAGTCTGAGAGAAAGAGAGTAAGGGAGCGAGAAGGGACTTTGATGGTAAGCCAGGCATACCTACCTGTTGCCAGGCAACTGTGGGGCAGAGCCTCGAAGGAATGCTAACATTGCTTCATTTTTGTTTAATTAAAAAAAGGAAAACCTAGAAAAAGGTGATGGTTAAGCAGGAATAGGGTTGCCATGTCTCTGGGAAACCTAAGAATATGGGGATGAGAATGTTGGTTGTCTTAGGAGAGGATTTGCTGTTTCCTTGCTTTCCAGGGTCTGTAAAACCATCTGTGGGTAGGAAGAAGCAGGTCCAGTAGAAGCATCTGTGTCTGTGAAAGTAGACTGGACCATCTGTGGATTGCTTCTGTGGAGCTGTCATGGATGTAGATTTTGAGTAAATGCCTGACTTGGCAAAAAGCTAAAACACACACACATACTCACACACACACTCACACACACACACACACACACACACACACACACACATGCACGCGCACGCGCGACATATATCATATATATCATAATGAGAAACAATCTTAAGTTTATGTTTAAAAGATAGAGGAAACTCAAAACCTTGACCTTGTGAATATGATAGTTGATCACCTTAAGTCTATAGCTGAAAGACAATCAAAGGAAACCTAAAATTTAAACTTATGATGATAAAAGTTGGATCATATAGTGGAATGTTTTATTAGAGTTAGGCTAATTTATAAGAACTCTATTGATTAATGTTAGGATAGTGGCATAACAAGGGGAGAAAGCCTGAAGCATTTAGTCACTGAAAACGGAGGCAAGAATAAGAGAGTAAGAGTAAGAAAGTAAGAGAGCAAGAGAGGGAAGAAGGAAATAAGGAAATAGCAGGAGGTTACATCTGTGAAAGGTTGCATCTGAACTTGGGTATCATTTATCATGAAGTCTATGAGTAAGACAAACCTGTCTCTCTTTGATAAGGTATCTGGTAGTCTTAACTAGTTAACAACTTGAGTAATGAGCTAATCAGGTGGTGCAGGAGGTGGATTACCTCAGGGGGAGGAGCTAGAGGTCTGTTTTCTAGCTGCCAAGCTGCAGTTGGCTTAGCTGTCAATGTAGTCAGAAATCTGGGAAGAATAAATTGTAATCTAAATGGCATGTATTAGTTAAAATGACAGAGGTTGGTCTATATAGTCCACTACCTAAATAATTCCTAAATAGTTCCCAGGTCCCTGTGGTCTCTCTCGCCATCATAACTTGGACAGAATCAGTCTGACCATCAGGCTCAGAAGATGAAAAGCTTTTTCCTGTGGAATAAGTATGTGGGAGAAATGACCCACCTTGACTTAGGCAATATGAGACATTTAACTCTCTAGGTATCTTCTGTTTGTCCACAATGAAGGCTGAGCCCTGGCATCCGGCAAAGCAAAGCAGCAGTGTTTTTCAATGGTTATCATACCACGATCCAGGCAGAATCTTGTTCATATCTTCTTGGAGACCTTAGGGGGTAATCCATCAGGATTTTGGAGTCTCTGTCTATTATAATAAGCTTGAGTATTTAACATTATACTTAGATTTCTGACAAGATCGAGAGCTAGTATCTATCTACTAGGCATATCTGAGTTAGACAACCTGTGTTTGTTTAATTACTTATCCTGGATATATCTAGCAAATAAAGAGAGTATACTGTGACTTAATGACAATAACAAAAGCAAGGCTAAACATATATTTAAGGTAGTGATCTTTAACATTTTTACTGTTATAAATCTTTAAATTAACACTAAAAATCATTATTTACTAAGGCAGGATAGAAATGAAAACCTTATCCTAATTGGAAAGTGTCTTTGGAACCTTAAGTCAGGCTGTCTTAAGTTAAGAAGGCAGTGAGGGAGGAACTTCCCATAACGAAGATGGCAATGGTCCTGGGACTACCTATAGTTAAGTTAGAGATGAAGCTACAATCAGCCATGTGATTGCCCTTAGCTAACATGGCACTGGAGCACTAGCATAGGAAAACCTTATCTGACCACAACAAAGATGGCAGTCACAGGACTGCTCCCAAAGGAGATGGCACTGAAAGTCGTGTGTTATAACTTAGAGTGGAGTGGTGGAAATGAGACATGTATATTAGAATGGGATAGCAAAAAGCACGGCAGAGACAAACATACAGACAAATAGAAACAGCACAGTGTGAGGAGTGTGAGGAGCAGATTGGTGGGTGGCAGTGGCCTCAGGAGCAAGGAAGCACTGGCAGCAGTTCCGCAGAGTAGAGTACTGCAGGCGAAAGAGCAGTGGAGCCGTTTCCCAGCCAAGACCAAGCTAGAGCTTGGCTGCTGTGGAGTCAGATCATCAGATCGGGCAAGAAACAACAGAGTGAGGTGTGGGGCTGAAAGCCCAAAGCAGAGGCAGGGGGCAGGGAACCTGGAGCAGAGAGCAAGTGGCTAGAGAATGGGGTAGGAAAGAAGCCCATAGATCAGTAAGCAGCCATTTAGCATTTTTTGTTGGTGGGTATATTAGGGGTCAAATTTAGCCTCTGAATTAGACCAGGAAGTGTGGTAGTGAAGACATTTCCTTCTGGGTGAGAGCTAGCTAGCTATCCATTCTGACATCCAGAGGACAAATGCTGTAGCTAGAAATGCCAGCCAGATCACTAGGTTGTCGCAAAGTGAACCTGGGGGCTGGTCTCAGGGCCAGTGCCCTGAGCAATGACCAGAGAATTGTTCACCCAGCATCTAGAAAAGGAACAGGACAAAGAGGAGAAGGGAAAGAATTTCACCCAAGGGAAAATGTCATAGAACAAACGGTTATTGGGAAGACCAGACATAAAGACTGTGAATGCCTCTGTCCCCAAGGCTCCACAGTGTGACTGGGAGCTCAGCAGCCCTCCCCTGGGATCAGGGGACATTTACACTAACCAGTGGGGAGGAGGGAGCTTACCAATTCTCTGGTGTTTGGAAAGATAGATCTAGCAAGCCATCCAATATTGCTGGAATTCCTTGTGGCAGCAAGAGATGTGAACCTGTGAGTTTCTACTCTGAGTCTCACAGCATACCATCTGGGGAAAATATGAACTGTCTTAGCCACTTGTGAGCAGGGTGTTATAGTAACAACCAGCCTAGCAAGATATGCCCAAGGGTGCAAAAGTAGCATGAATATCAGGGGGTTAACCCCAACATACAGCATGCTTCACAGAAGGAAATGGCATGTCTGGTACCGTAAATATGACCAAGAGCTTTTGGCTGGGGTGCTCATAGCAATAGATCCTAGAGGTGAACCTACTAAAATTATTTGGCTATAAAACTGCCTCCTTCAAAAGGTGTGTGCACTTAAAGAAATGTTCAAAGTCCTTAGTGATCAGGGAAATGCAAATCAAAACTACCCTGGCATTCGATCGATCTTAGACCAATCAGAGTGGCTAAGATAAAAAAAAAAACTCAGGTGACAGCACATGTTGGAGAGGATGTGGAGAAAGAGGAACACTACTTCCATCTGGTGGGACTGCATACTGGTACAACCACTCTGAAAAGTAATCTGGAGGTTCTTCAAAAAAATTGAAAATAGATCTAACTGAAGACCCAGCTATACCTCTCTTGGGCATACACCCAAGATGCTCCCCCATTCCACAGAGGCACCTGCTCCACTATGTTCATAGTTGCCTTATCTATGAGAGCCAGAAGCCAGAAACAACCCAGATGTCCCACAACAGAAGAATGGATACAGCAACTGTGGTTCATTTACACAATGGAGTACTGTAGTGGGAAATGGTTTAAATATAGTACCGCCCCACCAGGTCTCTGCTCCAAGTCCCGGTGGGTCTCTCTCTCCTGCCCAGCACCCACTCCTTCCAAGTATCCGGCAAAGCATAACTCTTAAACTTGAGTAGTTAACCAAATATAATTAGGTATATGAAACTCCCAATTACATAATGCCAAATTACAATGATAAATTTTATCCCAATATTTCTAACCTCTCAGCACACCAGAAACACATCTGCCGCCATCTGGATCTGTGAGTCTCTTCTCCACTCCCTCAGGCGTTCAGGGCTTCCTTTCTCTGTCCCTCCTTCTCTTAGCTCCTCCTCCTCTCTCCCCTCCAATCACTGGCCTCTCACTGCCTCAAAGTGAATGGATAGGAAATATCTCGCATCAGAGTACTATTCAGCTATTAAGAACGAGGACATGGGCTGGCCTGGTCGCAGTGGCGGTTTGCAATGCTGCGACCCAAGAAACTAAGGCTGGGCTGAAAGGCATGTGGCTGCCAAGGAATGGACCAACCCCACCCCCCAAGCTTCCTCGAACCCACAACGCCCCTTGGCTAGTCCAGCGGCCCCAACCGTGGCTCTGCAGGAAAATAGTTTTAATTCTCCACTCCCGCCCACTTAGTGAAATGGGGTACTGCTGTCCCCCGGTTCCTACCTTCCACTTCTGGAGCCACTGAAGCAGTGAGCTCACCCAAAAGCTCACACCTTTCTGAAATCCGAGCAGTCTGTTCTACCAGCCCACATGATTAAAAAAAAAGTACGAAATTATGGCTCCTACCAAGCCTGAAGCAACCTTTCCCCCAGCAGGCCTCTGCAGCTAGTGCCTGGGTTCCTAGGAGGCCCCAGGAACTCTAGAATTTAACCCTTACGCATCCTTCCTCCCCATCCCCCCACTTCTCTACACTCATTCTTGTCTTTTTTTTTTTTTTTTTTAATCTTCAGGGAAAGTAGAACTGCAAGGAAAACACCTAAAGATTGAACACTCGGTGCCCAAAAAACAAAGGAGTCAGAAAATTCAGATCCTAAATATTCTACCTCAGCTCTGATGGGAAGTGCTAGACAGCCTGCTGGCTCAGTACAGTAAGGTGGAGAACTGTGAACAAGTGAACATGGAAAGTGAGATGGTGGTGGTCAACGTCACCTGCTCCAACCGGGAGCAGACCAAGCAAGCCATCATAAAGCTAAATGGCCACCAACTGGAGACCCATGCCCTGAAGGTCTCCTGCACACCTGATGAGCAGATAGCACAAGATCCTTACAAGGATGGGTGCCATGGAGGCTTTGGGTCTCGGGACCAGCCCCAGCAAGGGTCACCTGTGGCAGCAGGGGCTCCAGCCAAGCAGCTGCACCCTCCGGCTCCTGGTGCCCACGCACTTTATAGGTGCTATCATTAGCAAGGAGGATGCCATCATCCAAAACATCACAATGCAGACTCATTTCAAGATAGACGTGCATAGGAAGGAGAATTCGGGAGCTGTGAAGGCCATCAGTGGGCATTCAAGCCCTGAAGGTTGGTCCTCAGCATGTAAGATGATCTCGGAGATGATGCACAAAGAGGCTAAGGACACCAAAAGGGCAGCAGAAGTTCTCCTGAAGATCCTGGCTCATAATAACTTCACAGAGCGACTCATTGGCAAGGAAGGTGAAGAAGGTGGAGCAGGACACAGAGACAGATTACTGTCTCATCACTCCAGGATCTCACGCTCTATACCCCAAAAGGACCATCACTGTGAAGGGGGCCATTGAGAACTGCTGCAGGGCTGAGCAGGAGATCTTGAAGAAAGTTCAAGAGGCTTATGAGAATGACGTGGCTGCCAGGAGCTTGCAGTCCCACCTCACGCCCGGTCTCAACCTGGCTGCTGTTGGTGTTAGTACCTAGATCCGTGACGTCATATAGGCGACAATTAGCACCTGTTACCAAGGCAACAGCCGCCATATACCCAGAATTCAATGGGCCTACCTTTACCTGTAATTACGTCACCACGACTATATAAACAGACAGAGTTTCTCTTTCTTCCCTTTTTCTCTTCTTTCTTCCCCTCTTTCCTATCTCCTTCCCCCTTGCCCACCTTCCCGTCCCAAATAAAGCTCCACGTGGAATTGCTTGGTACGGGTGTGATCTCTCGCCGCGGCCCCGGCACCGCGCGGCGGCCCGCCGCCATCCCGCGGGCAT
>BDUI01001044.1:70523-100027 GCA_002335545.1 Apodemus speciosus
TCTCTCTCTCTCTCTCTCTCTCTCTCTCTCTCTCTCTCTCTCACACACACACACACACACACACACACACACACACACACACACACACACAAAATTACTTTGTGCCCTCTTGGTACATTCTGTCCAGGGCTCAGATGTCAATATGTCAACACTGCAATGCAAACTTTTATTTTTCTTGGCTTAAATTTTAATTTTCTGACATGGAACCATTGTGCATCCATAAATTGTATGTGCTGCTGGGATACATAAATGTGTATGCTATATAATAGATATGCCAACAAACTGAAAGAAGGAACAACTTAGTTAACAGGTTAAAATAAAAAATGAAACCTCTGACTAGGATCTCAGAGATAATGCAAGCCCAGACCAAGACACAATCTGATAAGGGGAGGACAGCACCATTGTCTGAAAGTGTTCAATAGCTTCCTGGGCCTGAGTCTCAGCACTTATATTTAAAGGGAAAGGCATATTGGTTTTTTACAGTGTGCACACATTGCATAGATCGCTTCCAGATCAATATGGAGTATAGGGCCATCGACTTTGTCTGGAATAACTGTGGGAAGGGTTGGGTTAATTGGTTCACACGACCACCCTTTTCTATGATTAGGCACTTCAGGGGACTAATGACAGCCTTAGTGCTCTGGATATGGTCATCATTGTCTTCCCTGTCAATTGTATTGACGCACCTTCCCTTCCAGAGAGGCTGTAGCCAGACATAAATGGTACTGGCTGTCCCTGCTAGCCCTATGAGTATGTGTGCTGTGTCTCCTTCAGCTATTTATGTTGTAATCTCTTGTTTTCACTTAAAGAAATAAATATCTAAATTGTCTTGCATCAAAACGAAACTTGCTTTGAAAGAAAAATATTGCCTTAATTTTAGGAAAAGGAGGTAAAGTCACCTTGACCTTGAGCTATCTGGAGCTTGAACAGGTGAGCACACACACACTTACACCCATGGGTGGGGGGCTATTAAAAAAAAAAAACTCAAGTCACGGAAATCTAGAAACAAAGATTGTAGCAGTGGTGGTAAGATAAACAACTTCCCTCTAGACTCAGGAAATTAAGAGCTGCCTAATGGGTTTTGACCCATCAAGATTTCAAGGCTCTTCTTTAAGGACCAGGGCAACATAGAAGTCAAATTATTGCTAGGAGGAGGAAAGTACAAGGGCCAACTTGCCACGTGCTAAGGTAAGTCCATTCCATGGACGATAAGTGGTGAGCTCTTTGTATTCTAGAGCAGTATTCAACAGTGTCTCCTTCCAGGCCGGTGCTGCCTTGCTACAGTCCCCATGGGTTGAGGCCTTTGTAGCCTCTTGATTTGCCCCACCCCTCCATGCTTTGCCAAGCAGCTCCCAGCTCTTTCTCAACGTCTCCACAATGCTTTTCAGATCAAAAAGGAAGTGGACAGGAATGGATCCTACCTTTGGAGATATGCAAATGTGAGGGCTTTCTTTCTTTCTTTTTTTTTTTTTTTTTCTTCAAGCATTGTAGGCTACTGTGCAAAATGATGGTTCTGGACCTCGGATTCTTGGACATCTCAAACACCCGGCCATTGGGAATGCCTCCTCACTCCCGGAGCTGCAGAAAGGGTGCTGCCCGACGGAGCCGGCTAAGGTAGCAGGTGCACATAGTGTTAGGTATATTGAAGGCAGATTTCCAGCATGTAGGTGGGGTAAGAGTGGGTGAGTCAACAGGAAAAAATTGTGTGTGTGTGTGTGTGTGTGTGTGTGTGTGTGTGTGTGTGTGTGTGCCTGCATACGTGTCACTTTTCTCAGAAGACCAATGCTGAGTGGCTCCACTTACAGGGCAGGCATAAATAGTGGTGCCTGACAAACAGAGGTGCATTTACCTGGACCTCCTGGGGCCAACGAGGAAGCAATCTGTGAGTACCTCTGCTTCTCACTGTATTTCCCTAACTCCTGTGGAGATGTCTTTGTCCATCTGGGATGTTTATCCCACTGATTTTGAGAAAGGGGAATAAGATTCTGGTTCTAGGTTCTGCATCAAGGACCAGGGATTTCGAGGGGCGGAGGTGAGGGACACAATGAAGAAAAAGGATCCTCTGTCCCTATGTTACCTTCCTTGGCTCAGAGGAAGATTTGGTTTCTGAGATGGAGTAGTGTGGATGAATGCTATGTGATGTTTCCACAGACCTACACAGATTGTATGGAGAATTCAGGTGAATTTTTCTTGGATCCCAATTTCATAAGAAAAGCAGTAGAGGAAGAACTGCACAGACTTCCCTAGGCTGGGGTTTTAAGCTCAGGTTGATGCCAAAAGCATAGACACAGGGATAAAATCAGTTCTCTCTTAGCCTAAACTATTAAACAATAAACTTAACAGTTCATGGCCTCTGATTTGCCATTATGAAGAGCTTCTGTTCTCAATGAACCTTTACTCTCCAAGCAGAGTACCATGCAAGCTGTGGGCTGTGGCTCTGCACACTCTATCCCTGGCCCCAGCTCATTAGTCTGTCTCAGATCTGGAAGCCTGTATAGCTCTGTTCTCTGCAGACCTCATTAATGCTAAGGTGAACAGATGGTAGATCAGAAGGCCTTTTGTCTTGACTCTTCCACAGAATGAGGCATGGGGCGCGGGAGTTGGGGGGGGCTAAAGTTAAGGCGTCTACTGGTCAAGGAACAGTGGCCTTGCCCTGACTTGAGCCTGCCCTTCAGTACTGATGATGGAACCTCTGCTGAAACAATGGTAAAGACGTGGCCTGTGAGCTCATTAAGGTATTTCTAGGAAGTTCTAAGAGACCTGAGGCAATGATAAATGAGAAATGCAAAGCTTTGAGAAACACTGGTAGAGAAGCCCCAGGTCAGGAAGCATGGACCAACCTGCAATCCAGCCCCAGCTGTGGTGAACCTCTTCCTCATTGTCCTCAGCCACTGTGCTGCCTATGGGCTTTTTCCTTCCTTGAGAGGAAAGATGTTATTATAATTCAGGTCTTGAATGTCCCCAGTACCCCAAATCCCAGATGTGTATAGTTGTCAGCCTTGTGAGGCTATTGGAAAGTGCTGGTCAGGAGAAGTTAAGACCTGGATACCCCGTGTAGGGAGTTATCAAAGTCTTGCATCCTGCAGTCAGGTCTCATCCAGACTATGTTCCTCTCAGACAGTGACTGGATACTCTGCTAAATGCTTTTCTCTTGGTTCCTCTTCAAACCAGCCTCCAGTCTAAACCTATCTGCAATGTTCCCTCTCCTCAACAGAACCTTTCCCTGGAACCCTCTCAGATTGTCCAGTAGACATCTGAGGGTTAGGGTTAGGGTATCTCTGAGTCTCTCCAACTGCCAAGCTCTTTCCCTCTAGTTCCCTCTAGTACTTTCCACGTGGACTTGGTGCCTGGTCCAGGAATGCCAAACAGCTTGGCAAGCATGCGGCTGTACTCTAGCCGGAGCTCAGTACAAGCATCTAGAAGCACTCAGAGCCAGGTTCATCTCTGGATCAGTGGTGTTCCATGTCGGTGCTAATCCAGGTAGCCAGGAAAAGATTACAGACTCGGCCTCAAATGAGTTAAGCCAGCTGTCCTAGGACATAGAAGGAGGACCAGGGACGAGACAGTCCTCAGTGATGGACCCTAGACACAGCCGCTGTTCTCATGGGACCCCAAGGTGAACACAACAGTCAACCCCTGTTAGAGGGCTAGTCGGGCTACTCACTCCCTCAAAGGCCAGACCATTTCCCCACCTCATAAGCTGCTTTTGGAGTCTTACTGTCTTATTACTCTGAGTGCTCACCAGAGGAGAAGATGTGGGGATGAAGGTTTCTCTTCTCCGGACTCAGCAACCACTACCTAGAACCTCATGCTAGAACCATCACTGCCTCTTTTCTCTTCTCATCCATGCAGGCCATGCTGCACTTTCTCTCCATGCTTGTCTTGCTTGTACAGCCCCTGGGTAATCTGGGAGCAGAAATGAAGATCCTCTCACAGAGGTCAGTAGCCAACGCATGCACCCTAGTCATGTGTAGCCCGACAGAGAATGGCCTGCCTGGTCGTGATGGACGGGATGGGAGAGAAGGTCCACGGGGCGAGAAGGGTGATCCAGGTAAGCTGATTCCAAGGGGGTTGGAATGTGAACTAACCTGATCCCCAAGGTGCTCTGTGATCCACTTAGATATGAGCTTCTTCCTCCTAGGGATTGAGTTTCCCCCTGGTGTCCACGCTACCTGTCAAACACATAGGGTTTTTGTTGCCATTGTTGTTGTTGTTGTTTGGTTATATATTTTTTTGACCCACCATGTGTTTCCTCCCATAATCCAGCTGACCTGACGCCTTCCTTGGGATCCCTGGATTCTTCTTGTTCTGAGAATGGATAAGCTACTGACCTAATCCTGTTCCAACAGTTAGCAATTGTTCCTTTTGATTAAATGGTGCCTATAGGGAATGTTAATTAGTTTTTAATATTTTATCTGCACTGCATATGTGCTGGGAAAGATGAGGCTTCATAGACCTCTAAATAGATTTTATTGGCAGAACATACTTAAGACATTACAAGGGAAGATTGGAATTTGCGTTTCTTTGTACAGCATTGTGCTCAGGTATTCACTTGGAAGTCCATTTAATCCTTTCGAAAGCAACAAGAACATTCCAATCTTCTTTAACAGGTAAAGTGGGGGATGGTAAAGTTGAAAGAACAAAGACTTCTGCATTAAACAGATCTTGACTGTTAGCTACCTCTCTGTGGCTGTGACCTTTAGAGACACCTAAGTATCACAAAGTCTCAGTTTGCCTGTCTCCAGGTGAGAATAATGTTTACCAAATAATCTTTGACAAATGATGAAGCCAAAGACTTTTTTTTTTTTTTTGCTTTGAGTCTTCTAGGCAAAGGTCAGTGTTCCTTCTGAGCAAGTTAGTGTATTCTGTAGTTTACCAGTGGGACTAATAAGCAAAGGAATTAGCTCCAAAAATACTGACCCTGCAGAGTCTCATGGGCAAGAGTGGGGAACTCAGTAAACAAGCAACACAAGTGGACGAACACACTACCCTGAACTGAAGCTTTGATGGGGTGCAAAATGATGTTTCCAATTCAGCAAGCCTTCAGGAACTGGATGGTGACTCTAAAAGCCCGAATTGGAAGTCAGGTTCTCTGTCTTTTGGGGAACGCTCACCCAAATTTCTTCCCTATATGTGATACCCCAACATATACTTTCTTCCCTGACTGTACATGTCAAGAAAGCAAAGGAGAAAAAAGAAAGAAAGAAAGAAAGAAAGAAAGAAAGAAAGAAAGAAAGAAAGAAAGAAAGAAAGAAGCAAAGGAAGCCACCTGCTCCTGTGGATACTATCACTACAATGCTACCACAGGGCCAATACCATACTGCCTTTGATGCCTCCTGTGGGACAAGTGGTAATCAGTGTGTCACCTAACTATTTACCTAAGTATTTACATTACCAGAGACAGGGAAGTAGGCTTGACTATTCATACAGGTAAAACAAGAGGGCTAGCTAAACTGTGGCAGGACTTTGGTTTGCAAATGTATATCATGTAACACTAATCAATATCTTAGAATTTACTGAAGTATGGTGGTCTTCCTAAGAGATATTACACTGGGTTTTGCAAAACCCAGTTGCCATCCTCAATTTCAGTTAAGGGCACAGGTCTGGTGGTGTCATTCCTTTTGCAATACTGACTTCCTCTTTGCTCATGAACCTCAATTTTCCAAACTGACTTTCCTCACTGTCAATAAGACTGAGGCTCTCAGGCAGGAGAGACGTATTAGTGTTTTAAGAGGGGACACATCTCTTACAGAAAATCTGAGTCTATTTGTTTGGTTGGTTTTTGTTTTTGTTTTTAGATTTTTTTTATGCATGTAAATACACTGTAGCTGTCTTCAGACACACCAGAAGAGGGCATCAGATCCTATTACAGATGGTTGTGAGCCACCATGTGGTTGCTGGCAATTGAACTCAGGACCTCTGAAAGAGCAGTCAGTGCTCTTAACTGCTGAGCCATCTCTCCAGCCCCAAGTTTATTTCTTATATACCATTCATTTTGGATGACTTACAATAACTACCTATAACTCCAGCTCCAGGGGAACTGACACCCTCCCTGCTCTGGACTCTATAGGTACCTACAAACACACACACACACACACACACACACACACACACACACCAAACACACTTAAAATACAATAAATCTTAAAAGGTAGAGTGAGGGCGTGGGAGCCAAGAATGTGCTCCTGCACTTACATGAAAAAGTCAGGTCAAATATAATTTATCAAATATAATTTAGCAATGCTCGTTCTCAAGATAAAGCTCCAAGGGAGGTCTTTGTCGAACAAGTAATCTGTTGTCCTCAAGTCTCAGTGAAAAGAACAACTACCATCAAAGCTGTTTAAGTCGAGAAAATCTCACAAGACATTTGAGAAACAGTAAGCTTCTTCAAGTCCTTAGGTTCCACTGAGTACAGGCAGTAACCAAATGCTTAAATTCTGTCCACAAGACCAGGATCTAATAAGTAGGTTTAGTCTTAAAGATCTTGATCTTGAGGAGGAAATTGAATCACAATGATATAAAATAAACTGAAAGATTATTTCAATAAATAGAATCATAAAAAAGCTATAAATAACTTCCCTCTATCTAGCAATCCTCTTCTATGTACTTTATATTCATTCATTGACCTTTGGGTCAGATGTCTGTGTTGATGTAGAATACTTGTTGCTTGACTAAGAACAGTCTCAGAGTCCTGATAGCCATGGCTCCAGGTCAGCCATGAAGCTTAGGACCCCTTGCCTCTTTGAATGCCTGTGTCTTAAAACACCTGCTACTTTGCCCCAAGGCTCTGTCTCCATCCTTTCCTGTTGTCTGAAGCTCAATGATGCTTCCAATTAAAACAAGAAGACTCCATATGGAAAAAATACTGTTTCTTGTCCCAGTTTGCATTTTGGTTGGTTRGAAGGAAGCCAATGACCCTTAGAATAAATAGGCTCTATGGGTTAAAGGGGAAGAGAAGGTTGGTCTAAGGTAAGACACAAAGTGGCCTCCTATATAAATGGGCTGGGGTTTGAGAGCCACACAGAAGTGGCCACAAGAACAATGGGACTTGATGTAGCAGCCCCCTCTCTGAGATCCCCATTTCTCTCTTGATCCCAGAGGGAGCTGGGGATTGAATATTGGGTGCTTTTTTCCCTACAGTGATCTTGGAATTGGTCTCATCCCTTTACATTTCCTGCTATTTGGTTGGGCCTTGGGCAAAGAAACCACTAGTTACTTTTGATAATCTATTTGGAGGATTTTGAAACCTGCCAGTCCCCAGAATTTGTTGAAAGGGGCAGTTGGAACCTAAGAGGAGACACTCTTGAGCAGGTGGTATGGGGGGAAGGATTAGATGTGTGAGTCACTGTAGTGAGACCTCAGGCTAGGGAGATGCTTAACCTGAGTCAAGGACTGCCTACCTCAGCATGATGCTTAGTTAGACACATGATGTGCCCCTGCCATGTAACTCTCTATGATTCATCATGGGAAAGCCCAGAATCTTCCAGGAAATGCACAGATATCCCATCCTAATTGCACTTCTTGCCCTGGGAAGGCCTGGTTTCTCTTGTTTTCAAACCTGGAATTTCATCTCTTTTCTCTTCTCTCTCAAATAATCTATATAGGATTTAGTCTCTAAACCCCTTCTAGTCCTGCTTCCTCTGAGGATATGGTATGTTGGGCAGGGCTCTGCAAAGAGAAAAACATACTACACTTCCTCTTCTTCAACAGTTATTCCTGCCCCATGATTTGTTCTGAATCTCTTAAGAGCACACATGCAACCATGCAAGCTAGCCAAACCAGTCTACTGTTACCAATGCCCTTGCTTCCCAACTATTTTGACTAGTCACTATTCTACATTCGGGTTGGCATTTGTTTTAGTAGCCATATAAACCGAACATTGGGCATTTGTCTTTCTGTGTCTGGCTTTCATTTAATATGATGCTCTTCCTATCCACCAATATTTCTACAAATGATGGAGTGTTTTTATTATGAGTGGATAATATCCCACTGTGGATTTATACCACATTACCCATTCACCCATTGATAGGCATATCCTAGGCTGTTGGCATATCTTAGCTATGGTGAATGATGCTTCAATAAGCATAAGTGTGCAGGTATCACTTTGTTTTATTGATTGCATTTCAATTCTATATATCTCCAGGCATAATAGAATTATATGATAATTATAGTTCTAGTTTTTGGATTGTTTTGTTTTCAGAATCCCAACACTGTTTTCCACAGCAGCCATACTAAGCCATTTCCTATATAAATCTTCCCTTTTATCCACATCCATACCACTATTTGTTATTTCTGTACCTACTGGGGGTTTTATGCATGCATACATACATACATACATACAGACATACATACATACACACAAAAACAACAACACTTGGCTTATTTTGTTATATTTTGTGAAAGCCATTCTAACTAGTGCAAAATGGAACTTCATTGCAGTTTTGATTAATATGTCCTAGATAGCTACTGAATGAAACTGAAATTGACTTTTTTTTCATTTACTTTCCAACTTTTATTTCTTCTACTGATCAGTCTGTTCAAATAATATACCCATTTTAAAATTAGATTACTTGCTTTTCATTGTTGTTGTTTTTTAATTCCTTACATATTCTGGATATTAACCCTGTGTCAGGTTACTGTTTGACAAGTGTTTTCTCCCACTTGGTAGACTGTCTCTTCACTCTGTTGGGTATTTCCTTCATTGCACAGAAGCTCTTTAGCTTGTTACAATCTTATTTTTATGTTTTTATTCCTTGTACATTTGGGGCTCTTTGCAAATAAACAATGATCAAGTAGATAAATACCAATAAAGTTAGTATCTATCTGGTGCAATTTTTGATTTAAAAGTATTTTGCTCCCCCGATACACACTCCCCATACACCTCGCTCACATATGCACACATATTGACTTGCATGTGCATAAACATCTACACTTTTGCCACTGATCATTCAAGCTGGCAGATTGCCTTCTGCTGACACAGAAGCTTTAGAGCAAGGGAAAGAACACTGCATGAAAGGTTGTAAAGTTCTTGACTTGAATTCACCTCCAAACCAAGGATGTCTATTTTGTCTAGGTGGAGACACTAATATTTATTAAGTGGGTCACCACAGGACCAAGTCATGAACCCTAAAGGGATGCCAAGGACTTTATCTTGTAGACATTGGTCTCTCCTATGCATAGGATTAACTTTAGGTGCATTTTTGTTGTTGTTGTTGTTGTTGTTGTTGTTGTTGTTGTTGTTGTTTCTATAGGTTTGCCAGGACGTATGGGACTCTCAGGATTGCCTGGACCAAGAGGTCCAGTTGGGCCCAAAGGAGAGAATGGCTCTGCTGGAGAACCTGGACCAAAGGGAGACCATGGACTAGTTGGTGAGCAATGGGTCCTGGGATTCTGATAGAGCCTCCAGCTGTTGCTTCTCTCATGAGGATGTGTAAGTGGCAGGCACAGAACCTGTCCCAGGAGGAGGAAAGATGGATGTTCTGAAGGAGGCACTGGGTTGTTTCAGGATGGACTGTTGTCTCTTTGACCTCTGCTCTGACATGCATCTTCTAGGTTCCCACTTCCAAAGGAATTTACTGTCATTGACTGGGCTGATCCTTTTCTACCAGGACCTCCAGGATCTCCAGGTATTCCTGGTCCAGCTGGAAAAGAAGGGCCCTCTGGGAAGCAGGGGAACATAGGACCTCAAGGGAAACCAGGTCCTAAAGGAGAGGCTGGGCCCAAAGGTAGGCGAGGGCTGTGGTTCTTCTGGGAGGGAGAAAAGAGGAATGACAGTGGAAGCCATTAATGTGATCTGAGGCATGGTCAGACTGACCAGAAGAATCCAGAGTAATAACACAATGAAGACCTTGGCATGCACACCTCTCTCACATCTCCCCACACCAACAGAATTTCTCCATCACCCTCCACAGAGGAACACTAGGCAGCAAGGAGCAACGTTTCCAACTCTCTATCCAACTTGGCAGTTCTGTGTGAAAGGCCTACTGCTGAGGAAATGTTGCACACTGAACACACTCTTAGCAGCATTTCTTCCTGTGTGTTCCTGTCTCAGGAGAAGTAGGTGCTCCTGGCATGCAAGGATCTGCAGGTGCAAAAGGCTCCCCAGGCCCCAAAGGAGAAAGAGGTGCCCCTGGTGTACAAGGAGCCCCTGGGAATGCCGGGGCAGCAGGTGAGTGATGAATAGATGTAGGGCTGGATGGAGTTCTACTGTGCCCCCTTTGAGCTGACAAGGCCTATATCCCTTCCTCAACTTACCCATTAAGTAAAAACTGGGCTGTAGAGACAATCTGCTTCCAAAGAGGGTGAGTGAGGGCCATGGGGACTAATTACATGTAGGAAGAAGGATCTTGTAAGCCAGAGGGAGTCATTTTTAGGGACGTTGTACACAGACAAAGTTGATTGCCAGATGCTAAGGGCAGTCGTGCACATAGTGGGCACGTGTCTGGGCTCTGTGAAGAGTCTGTATGTGAGGAACGAACATAGCTGGGATGAAAATAAACTATGTACAGTGAGGTGAAAATCCCAGGAAATAAACATACAGCCTAGCCAGATGTTCTTGGATTCCAGGACCTGCCGGACCTGTGGGTCCACAGGGATCTCCAGGTTCCAGGGGGCCCCCAGGACTCAAGGGGGACAGAGGTGCTCCTGGAGACAGAGGAATCAAAGGTGAAAGTGGTCTTCCAGGTAAGTCAGAAGCTTCCAGTCCTGGGACCCGTCCTGGGACGTAGCCCTCTTCAGCTAGGCAGGAGCATCTCATTGGTATGGGTGGTGAATGGAACTTGGGGACAAGTTAGAGGGCCAACTATAATCTGGCTTAGCTGTCTATCTAAGTCATATGGGAAGGCAAATTGAGATAATTTCATTGTCTGACCATGGGGAATAGGTTACAACAGCTGCCTTCCTGGTTTATAGGCTAGCCTTGTGCACCTAACAATCCAGTGGATGAGAATTATGTAAGTAATATGTGTTTCTATTCTTTTCCCAAGACTATCAAAATGACATTATATTTCCTGAATCTTGACTCTGAATGTCTTCTTGTTTGATCTGCCATTTGCTTCAGGCTTAGTTGAGGTTCAGGGGCTTATTTAGGGACCATAAGAAATCCATACACAGAATCTAGATGTTGTGAATCATACTTGTAATCCTAGTACTAAGGAGGCTAGAGCAGGATTACTGAGTTGGATGCTAGCCTGGAAGCCATTAGATCCTGTCTTGGAAACAAGCAAACAAACAGACTAGGGAGATGGAAGAGTGGGTGAAATACTTGCTATACAGACAAGAACCCAGAGTTCAGAGTTCTAAAGTTCAAATCCCCAAATGGTGAGCGGACATGGCAGCCTCCCAGTAATCCCAGTTCTATAGAGGCAGAGATGAGATCCCTGGAACAAACTGGCTGGCTAAACTGGTCAAATCAGCAAGGCCTGGGTTCAAGTGGGAGACTCTACCTCAGTAGGTGATAGAGGAAGATGACCAACATAATTGTTGGGCCACATGTGCATAGACCTTTAACAAGTTCAACATACACACACACACACACACACACACACACACACACACACACACACACACACACTCCTCCCAACAAACAAAAACATTTTTGATAAAAGAAAGAAAAACATTCACAGCAGGGACCAGCTAGTAACAAGCCCCCCCTTGACCTTTACCCTTTTTCTAGGGCACCGAGTGAATTTATCCTTAGGCCTATATTATAATCTTTACATGATCATTTCTCTTATTTACCCCCTAAATAGACAGTGCTGCTCTGAGGCAGCAGATGGAGGCCTTAAATAGGAAACTACAGCATCTAGAGGCTGCCTTCTCTCACTATCAGAAAGGTGAGTTTCTGGATCCGAATAAAACTGAGCTAGGGTTGCTCACTCGGTTGAGCTTTGCTCTAGGTCTAGGATAAGAACGAGCAAGAGCTAAGTCTAAGGCTGGACTTGGGGCTGGAGCAGCACATGTGTGTGTGTGTGTGTGTGTGTGTGTGTGTGTGTTATAGGCTCACATAGACCTCGATTGGGCGCTTCTATGTGCTTTGGATAAATGAGTGGGCATATTCTTGTAGCACACACAAGTCCACCCAGGACCAACCCTGTGACAGCACATGACTCTTGCATGGCCCTGATCAGGGCTGCTCTTGGCACCATACTGAGCCCATGGAGAGTCTTCCCCAAGATCTTGTAAAGATACTCAGAGGAAAAGAACAGTGACCCAGGGTGCAGCTTGGATTCTGATGAGCTTCAGTGTAGCACTGGAGCACAAACTTTGCCAGTATCTAGTTTCTTTTACTGACCTCCATGCATGGGCACAGAGCCACAGAGATGGGTACACGCTGAAGGACGGGTATATGGCATGCTATACAGATGATGTTTTTGTGATGTCCTCTGTCACTTTAGAGTTAAGGAAGTGGAGAGGGAGTGACATTGTCTTGCCCTCTCAGTCATTGCTAGAGTCTTAATAACTGATTGATTCCTTTCTGGGGTTCACTATTAACCCCAAGCCCAATTTCCATGAATACATGGACCTCTCAAATATACTTCACTCCCTCACCAGCACTTCCAGAGCTAGGAGGTCAAGGACAGCCTGGGACTTGACCCAGTCCTCAGATGCCCACTATTTCCTTGGTTGTTCCTTAATCCTAGCACTTAGCACAAACCCTGGCTGAAAACCTACGTTACTACCACCAAGGTGACTGTGGGCTCACTGCGCTGTGTCTTCTCTACACTCAAAAGTAATTTCCCAGAAAAAGTTGTTCATTTCTATGCAATAACTAGTATTACCATAGGCTGAACATGAAAAAGTCAGAGTTTTGTTTTGGGAGTAGGTGTCTCTGTGTGTGTGTGTGTGTGTGTGTGTGTGTGTGTGTGTGTGTGTGTGTGTGCAAGCTAAAGGTTGATATCAGATGTTCTTCTTTACCACTTTATACATTATTTTTTCAATTTAATTATGTATGTGTGTGTGCATGGGCCATGTGGCTGAGAATATCATGGTGCTCATGTAGAAGTCAGGGAACAGCTTTATGGATTCACTTCTCTCCTTCTACCTTTATGTGGCTTCCTCGAGGATTGAACTCAGGTCACTAGGCTGTGCAGCAAAGGGCAAACACCTTTACCTGTGAGCCATCTCACTAGCTCTCCACCTTGTCTTTTTTGAGACAGGATCTCTCACTAAACCTGGTGCTTTCTGTTTTAGTGATGCTGACTGGTCAATGGGGCCTTCTGCCCTACTCTGGGGTCCAGCTGTCTCCATACCCCTCTGTCCCCATGTCCATCTTGTACATGATGCAGTGTGCCAGCTCCTCAGACTTGCACAGCTGGCACTTTATCCATTGAGCTCTGGTGTCAGAGCGAGTAAGGTTCCCCACAATCATACCAACTCGGGGCCTTGTATTGAACTTCTTTGAGCTTAAGTGCTCTTGTTCGAGAATGAAGAGAGATGGCACCCTCTCGTAGAGTTTACTGTGGCGCTAGGACCACAGTCTTTGCTTCATCATTTCTGGTTCCCCAGTACCCTTCGTTAGAAGGTTGGGAGGAGGCTCCAGTTCCATCTCAAATTGCTCACAAGCCCAGAACTCTAGCTAGGGGCTGCCACAACCTCAGCCCCCCTTCCGTTCTTCTTTTAGCTGCTCTCTTCCCCGATGGCCGAAGCGTTGGAGACAAGATCTTCCGGACAGCAAACTCTGAAAAGCCTTTTGAGGATGCCCAGGAGATATGCAGACAGGCTGGAGGGCAGCTGGCCTCCCCACGTTCTGCCTCTGAGAATGCTGCCATACAGCAACTGATCACAGCCCACAACAAAGCTGCTTTCCTGAGTATGACAGATGTGGGCACAGAGGGCAAGTTCACTTACCCCTCAGGAGAGCCCCTGGTCTATTCTAACTGGGCTCCAGGGGAGCCCAACAACAATGGTGGGGCAGAGAACTGTGTGGAGATCTTCACCAATGGGCAATGGAATGACAAGGCTTGTGGAGAGCAGCGCCTTGTTATCTGTGAGTTCTGAGCCACTAGAGGTAAAAGACAGGACAATGCTTGGCTAGGAGCTTAGCCAGTGAGCTATGGCTCAGACCTGTGTGATGCCAACATCCTAATAAAAGGTATATAGCTTGGGTTCTCTGTATAGCTTGGGTTCTCTACAGAAAGCAGCCCGAAGGCAGGGCTATCACAGACTACATTTCTCAGAGTATCATGCACAACTGCTTTCCCATGCTGAAAAACTCTCAGGGGAAAGAGGGGCTGTGTTTTATCACTTGTAGGGGATAAAAATCTACCTCTATGACCTGTCGAAGAACACAATGCCTTCTTCTTCTCCAACTTTCAGCTGTGTTTGGCCTGGCTGGTGGCACCCTGTTTAAGCATTCTCCTCTGGGCTTTTCTCCACTCTTGCCTGAGGTTCCTGGAGTGCTGGCAGCTCCTGGTGTCTTTTTATTGCATCTCATCTCTGTTGTTCTCCTTCACCATCTACCAGAATCACACAGACCCTAACTCTCAGTTCTCCAGGGTGAGATCTTCCCCGATCCTGGAAGTGTATTCCATCTGCAGGCCATTCCTGGTGGGGACATTTTCCTTGATGCCTCCAAACTAAACAATGGCAGCCTAGAAACCTCTGGTCGCCTGAAAGCCCAGCAGAATGATCTGTCGGGGAATGTGTCTGCCTTCCTACTTGATGTCTCGACAGCACCTAGAATAACATTTTTTCAAAGTCCTGTCAGTGGGGCTGAGAAGGACCTCTGCGCCATTCTAAACTCATCTGTAATCTCAAGGAGGTAGAAGAGGGGCTGGCCATGCTCGTATTCACCTAAGCCTTCTGTTGCCAGACAGTTCCAGGACATTCTATCCCTTCTGCTTCAAAGATAGCCTAGCAAATACTCCTTATCTACTGTTAAAGTTTATTTATATTCATTCCATGTGTGTCTGCAGCATGCAGATATGTGCACTACATGTGTGCCTGTTGACGCTCTGGAACTGGGATTATAGTTGTGAGCTGCCATATAGGTGCTGAGAATCAAACCCAGCTCCTCTGCAAAAGCAGCAAGTACGCTTAACTGCTGAGCCTTTTTCTCCAGTCCCATCCTCTTTAATTTTCAAATGTGGAAAGTGAGGTTCAGAGAAGGGAGAGGACTCAGGCGACAATGACTTGGGACGGTAGGGTTAATGGGTCACAAGCATGTTTGTTCTGACCACAAAGCTAACAATTCTGTGTATTTGGGCTGTTTTTTGTTTTGTTTTGTTTTAGCACATTCCTCCAAACATTATTTTAATTATGCCTGTATTCAAGAAATGGGAAGAACAGTTGGGAGGGCTACAAGTCCATAAAAGGGACCCAAATACCCCCTCTCTAGGCAGGAACCTTCACCCTCCTGTCCCAGAGGCCAGAGGGAGCTGCCTACTCTGTATAATCTCCCCCGCCCAAACTGAACACCTTTCCAAAGGCCTCAGCACGACTTTTAAACAAGACACCATGTTTTAAGAGACAAACCCACACTTTTAGACAAGGTGAAGCCAATGCCCAGCTGAGGCGGGTTACTTTTTTTCCTTGTTACTGGGAAAGAAAATTCTTGGCACCTCCTAAAAGTTAAGTCAGTTGCACAATAAAGAACAAACAATTCTTGGGGCAGAGGCTTCACCCGGGCATACCTGCGGAGGAAGGGTAGAGAGGTACCTTCTGGAGTCAGGAGCAGGAAGCAACTGGGTTGTTTTTAAGCTAAGGAAACACTTTGCTATAAATAGATGGTTCTACGTGTGCGTAAGAGTGTGCGTAAGAAGCACTGGGGGACAGGCAGGGTCAGGCAGGATGCCTTGTTCTGTGTCCCTTGAATTTCTCTTGTTCAAATCCTCCCATGTCCTGCAGCAAGAGCAGAAGTTCTCAACCTGTATGCCACAACCCCTTTGAAGGTTACATACCAAATATTTTCATTACAAGTTATAACAGTAACGAAATTACATTTATGAAGTAGCAACAAAATAATTTTATGGTTAGGAGTCACTGCCATATGAGGAGCTGGTACTATTAGGAAGGTTGAGAGCACACTCCAGACCATCTAAGGGCAGAAAACAGTCATAGACATAGAGCATAAAGGTAAGAATCACTCACCTGCTTCCAGCCCAAAACTCCAGTGGGGATAAGTCTGTTCATCTCAGATGCCCACCCTGGTTTAGGAATAGGATCACACAGCACAATATCGCCACTGAGATTCCTTTAGTGTCAAGACAGTCTTGGAAGATCCTTTCAGAGTAACCATTGCTCATGCCAATAACAATGCCAAATCTCTGTTTTTAAATTTGATTTTATTTTTTATGTGTCTAAATGTTTTTCCTGCATGTATTTCTCTGCATCACATACATGCCTGGTTCCAGCAGAAGCCAGAAGAGGGTGTCGAATTTCTTAGAAGTGGTTATGAATTGCAATGTGCATGCTGGGAATTAAAACCTGAGGTCCTCTGGAAGTACAGTCAGAGTTCTTAACCACTAAGCCATATCTGTAGCCACCCCAACCTGTTTCTTAACAACAGGAAGGAAAGAACAACAGAACTCTATGAACAATCTCCTATCATGTTGAAGGTCTGGGATGTTGAGACTCCAACCCCTTTCAAAGGAACCTTCAAATTTGCCAGCACCACAGGCTATGAAAGCTTGGTTTGCTCTGAACACAGAGAACATATCAAGAGGATTATTTGTGTTCTGTAGACACAGCCTGATTAAAAAAAAAAAAGAGTGATGCAAATAGTTCAGAAGTTCACATTTTAAGGTTTAGATCCCTAGTCATACCCACCTCAGCTACATCTGAAGGCCAGCATGAGTTTTAACCTGTTCTTTTGACCCTCAGTCATATTGGCCAAGGTTCCTTTTTAACTAGTGTGAGAGTTGAACTGGGATTATATGAGTTTATTTTTTTAATTTAATTTTTTACATCCCAATTGCTGCCTCCTGTCCTCTCCCCACAGAGTCCCTCCCCCATTCCTGATCCTCCATCTCTCATCCCCCACTCCCCATCCCCCTTCTCCTCTGAGAAGGCAGGGCCCACCTTTCAGATTCCCCAACCCTGGATCATCAAGTCTCTGCAGGGTTAGGTTCATCCTCTCCCACTGACACTCTGTTATGCTCACAGACAGGAGCCTAGCATAATTGTCCTCTGAGAGGCTTTACCCAGTAGCTGACTGAAATAGATGCAGATATCCACTGCTACTTGGGTCAAAAGAGCTGTTGGTATCCATACACACGTATCTGCAGCGGGGTCTTCTACAGCAGACACATTACAAAACTCAGTTTGGTTTAATAATCTTTTTATTTTATTCTGAGATGGTTATTTCTTGTTTTTCTTTTCCTTCGTTTTTATTACTTTAAGTTTTTTACAGTCTGGCCTTTGCTTCCCTCCTGTTCCCCCCTCCCACAGTTCCTCATACCATTCCTCCTACCCTCCCCCATCTCCAAGAGGATGTTCCCCACCCCCTGCCAGGCCTCCCCACTCCCTGGGGCCTCAAGTCTCTTGAGGGTTGCAACATACATGAGCTGGTATTTTCCATTTTTTGAAAGAGAGTCTCTCTATGCAGCTCAGACTGGCCTCAAACTCTCCATTTCTCCATGCCATCAACTTGAAGAGTCTTCGATCACACGTGTACACCGCCATGCCAGATACTATGTTCTCAAGACTCCTGATTCTCAATCCTCATGTCACCAAATCAGCCTACATCCCATAATGCACAGCATGAGAGGAGCCCTCTGATGTTTTTCTTTTCTAGGATCCTATTATGTTCTGAATCCTTCTGACACACAATTGTGTTAACCCACTGGCAATTGAATTACTTGCTTGGGGAATTTTCAACCGTTTTTACCATCTTGAAATCCTTCTTATTCAAGCTCAAAGGTGTGTTTGAAAAACAGAACAAGCCCGCCCACCAAACCTTTCTATTAAAGAAAATATGTTCATTGAAATACCAAATACTTATCCAGGGCTGGAAACAAATGGCTAGTTGTGTGCGCTGAGGTTCCTAAGGATGCAGAGAAGTCATCTCTAGGACTGAATTACAGCAGAAGGCAGTAGAAGTGCTGGGCGAATGGACAATGATCTAGAGCTCCTAGCCAGGACCACAGAGAGAGCTGTCTTCTTGTGCTGCTCGGAGAGCAAGACCTTTCACAGGCACATGGCCTCATCTCTGACTGTTGGCTTCTGCATGGACGCTCATGGTAGATTTTCTGGGTTTCTCTAAGGAGACAGGCGTGAACCTCTGGCATATGTTACTTCCAGATGGGCAGATGGGATCTGTGTCCATTTCTATCATGCCCTCTCTCTTGTGACCATGGTGATTGTGGAAAGATGGGTGGAGATGAAGCTGTACATTGTAACGTCCTGTAACCTTAAACAATTGAATGGAAAATATTCACGTTGAGGACCAGCTGGATTCACTGGGACTGTAAGGAAGCTTCAGGGTCCATAAGTAAACATTTTCCAATATTAACATATTCAATTGCATTTACTTGGGAGTCTGTAGGCTCTGTCACCCTGTTTGGTTGAAGCACACTTGTGTCACAGAGAGACATGCCTGAGAGAAGTGGTTCCTTCTATATTTGTTTAGTAAGAAGAGCAAATGAATAATCAAGGGAGTCAAGAAAACAAGACCCTTAGTTCCGGCTTGTAAGGGCTGAATAGTCTTTTTGAGACGTAGGCTGTGCCTTTGATCTGAAGTAAGAGTGAAGTGACCTCACTGCTCTTTCTTCTGCCTATCCATTCCCCTGAACACTTTAACCATAAGTGCTGGGGCTTAGATCAGGGCTGAAATGCCAGAATCCAACCTCAGGAAAGCAGGTCCTTCTGTGACTAGAGGGATGGCTGGGTCATGAGTCAGAGTAGGAAGGATGGGAAATCAGGTGTGGGCTATGAGTGAGTCTGACACCCTAGTTGGAGTGGAAGCAGCTGAAAGAGCAGAATGAGGAAGAGAGGTTTGTGAATTCTCTGAAGGATCTAGGAACTCACTGCATGTTCCATGCAGTCTTCATCATGCAGAAAAATTGACAAAGAGTGGAAGGGTCTCCTGAAATGATTCCAAGGTTCTTAGGAAAGAAAAGCTGCTGGGGGTGGGCAAAATTGTGTAATTTGATAGGACTTGGCACATTTTATGACAAAGTAGTTTTTTTTAAAAAAAACTAGCATTATTAATACACTAAACAATACAGGAATAGATGGAATAGTAAAAAAAGAACAGACTCTAAAAATGAAGCTGGGTTCATATACCATGTACACCTGATAAAAACAAAGGCACCAAAACAACTTGTCAGTTGATTCTATTCAGCTAAATTACTGAGCACTTAGGGGAAAACTTTAAAACATTTGTTACATATAAAATTAAAACTAGGCTGGTGATGTAGCTCAGTAGTAGAATGATTGCCTAGCATGTGTGAGTTCCTGGGGTCTCCCTCCAGTGTTCCAGTGTAGAAAAGAGAGAGAGAGACAGAGAGAGAGAGAGAGACAGACAGACAGACAGAGAGAGAGAGAGAGGGGAAGAAGAAGAAGAAGAAGAAGAAGAAGAAGAAGAAGAAGAAGAAGAAGAAGAAGAAGAAGAAGAAGAAGAAGAAGAGTTAAGAAAGAATTTATTAATTAAAAATTAAAAGAACATCAGAAGAAGATATGAGTATTGTATCAAATATTCTTAGAAGAGAAATGGCTATCTAAAAACACTGCCAGAGAGGGAGACTCAAAGTGATGATGATGATAATGATGATGATGATGATGATGATATAATCATAATAATAATAAAATAATTAATAATAATAATAATAGTAACTGATGAAGAATGCAACACAACATACAATTAAAAGAGGAGTGCTAGGGATATAGAACTGGCTCAGTTGTTAAGAGCACTGGCTGCTCTTCTAAAGGACCCAGGTTCAATTCCCAGCCCTGACTGTAACTCCATTTCCAGAGGTTTTGACACCTTCTGTTCTCTACTGCACAAGATGGCAAGTGTCTACTCCTGCTTCCACCTCCCAAGTGCTGCAGTTACAGGCAGATATGGACCACTGCACCAAGCTTAAAATTTGTTTTAGAAAGATGAGCACTCGCGAGACAGGATAAAGTATACCTGTGATCCTAGAATGTGGGGGCTCAGACCTATAGACATTTCTTGCCTCAAAAAAAGAAACTGAATAAGCAGTAATGATGAAACTCTAAAAAGTAAAAATAAACAGAAACAAAATTTTTAAATGACAAAAAGAAATATTAAAGTTAATTAAATGTAAAAACCAACACCAACAACAAAAACAAAAACAATAGAA
Source organism: Apodemus speciosus (assembly GCA_002335545.1). NCBI lineage: Eukaryota > Metazoa > Chordata > Mammalia > Rodentia > Muridae > Apodemus > Apodemus speciosus. The sequence continues at coordinate 90,788 of BDUI01001044.1, forward strand.
ATGATAAATTAACTGAGCGGTCAGAATTTTTTTCTGAGATAGGGTGTTTCTGCATAGCCCTGGCTGTCCTGGAACATGCTCTGTAGACCAGGCTGGCCTGAAACTCAAGGTATCTTTCTGTCTCTGCTTCCTGGGTTGTTGGGATTAAAGGCCTGTACCACCGTGCCTAGCTGAGGTCAGACTTTTTAAAAATTTTGTCTGAAAGACTACATCCTGATAAATCTGTTTTAAAAATTCACCAAGATGAAAAATGCTTATTAATTTGCAATGAAATCGTGTCCTCATAGACTCGCCATAAGTTAAAAATACTACAAATTGAAAATGCATTCATTTAGTGCACCTAGCCTCCGGAACATTCAGGCTTAGCCTAGCTAGCCTTGAATATAAAATCGCTTATATAAACCTACACTTGGTCAATGTTATCCAACATAAAACTTAGTTTTTAATAAAATGGTGGCTGTCACGCATACACGATCATGTGTGTACTGTGTAATGAAATGTGAGGACACAATACCCCAAAGTATGCTGGTCCCACCTGTGGTCTTAGGAGTCCATTGACAACTACAGCTCTCTGCTGCTTCCCAGAATCTTGAGAGAGAAACACACTCGAATACTTCCGGCCCCGGGAAAGTCAACATCTCAAATATGATTTTTAGACTGTCATAAAGCTGAGAATTAGAAGTCAGGCCCTTTAAGGTCAGGTATCATTTGAATTAGCAGCGAGAAAGATGCCTGTAAGCATAGATATCTTACAGGCACTGCCAGAACTGAAGAAGTCAAGGATGGAAGAACCCTGGTTGGCCTCCACCCCACTCGTTTTTTGTTTCTGTCCTTTGAGTGTGCCTGGGTTCACATTCTCCACCTCGTCCCAGCAGTTGTGGGTGGTTTATAGCTCCCGGATATGAGCTGTGTTTTCCCTGTGTGAACTAAGCCTGTAACCTTGATCAGAAGCCACCATAAAACCACGCGAGGTATGCTCAACTCCCCAACCATTTTTGTGCAACCCAACTGGTAGAAGGACCATGATTCCTTAAGGGATCCCAGAAAGTATCCTCCTGGGGCTCACTAATGAAGTTCAAGATGGTACCTTTATTAGGTCCCTCTGTCCACAGAGAGAAAGGCAACCGTGAGCATGTGTACGGCCCATCTCCATCTTGTCCACGACAGACAAAGCTAATTCACTAACCACCACCAAAGTCTGACTCCATCTCAGGACTCCCCCTTTTTCTTAACAAAGCTGAAATACATGCCATTTATTCTTTTTTTTCAAATTATGAAGCATTTAATTTCTAACTTAAATAAATCATTTACCCATGTTAGCCACTGGACAGAGGAAGGCCCGATTCTTGTTTTTGACCTAATATTAGAATACAAAAATAACTTTGAAAGGGATTAAATATGAGGAGTGGGCAAGTGTCATAGTTCACATGCTTCCCTATAATTACTGAACAGCCACATGTGTCAGCGTGTGCCAGTGACAAGGGGCGCATGCAAAAGAGGGTGGCCAAACATGTAGGTGGCCTTGAGTGTGACAACCCACTCTCATACTACCTAATCCAGTCCTAAGCTATTTCCCTCATTCCTGTGGGATGAGAATTGATCCTGTCTGAGGCCATATTCCTATCAGTTTATTACCCCTGGTAGGATCTACCTGTTAATACTTCTACCATTCCTCATTACTATTACTGGGTACCAGATTTCCAGTATATAACCCTTTAGAGGACAATCAATATTCAGGCCATAGCACAAGATACCTCACCTCAGAGAGCTACCAGGCTCTTTCACCTTTTCTGATTCCTGCCTTCGGAGTTATTGACCACCAGTGTCATACATGAGATGGATTATCAGGGTGGCCACAGTAATTTCTACACAATGTTCCTACTGGACCTTCCCAAATACATGGCACTTGATTCTGCAAGTAATTTTATGATGGTGGAAACCACAGGTTCCTACAGGAATAGCTGAGCATTTCAGAGGCACTGGGTAGGATTGAACAATGAGTTCTTTTCCCCCTACCGCCTGGGAACGTTAGGTAATTATTACAATATTAAATGGCTTCTAGGGTCTTAGAGAGGTAGTGTAGGAAGTGGATGATTTAATGAATTACGACCCCCTTAGATTCACTGTAAGTTTAAAACATTACAAATTGAAAACTCATTTATTAAATACACTTAGCCTATACATCATGGCTTAGCCCGGCTTCCCTCGAATATCTGTCATTGGCAAGTGTAACGAATAGGATAGATGTGCTAATATCCACCACCCTTGGCTTAAAAGAACACCACTCAGTAGGTTGGGAGACATTGATCAAGGGGAATGCCTTTGAAATTTATTAGTGAGACAAGTAAAATACTTTCTAGGACCTTGGTTAGAATCCTGGTGCTTTCCCCTGTTGGAAGAACCAAAGGCAAGGACAGTGCTGAAGAGTTTAACAGCTGGTGGCACAACAGTGCCCTCCTCTCATGAGAGGATGCATGAAAGATGCATCCACCCTCCCACTGTACACTGACCCTGTCTCGTGGGTCCCCAACAGGCTGCATGGAGTGTCCTTAGGTACACTCTAAGTGAAGTATCCCTTCACTTTTGAGATTATTTGAGGTCACTGCAAACATTGCAAGTGAATGATTTGCTGTGTCCTTAAAAAAGAACCTACTTCAGAGAAAATCCCCAATTTTCCCCTGATGATGCTGAGCGAAGGAAAACGGAAGTCCAGGAAAACCTGACCCAGAAGGCTAGACAACAGGAATGGTGTGCACCTGACCCAGAAGGCTACACAGCAGCCATGATGTCCTGTCATGAGGGAACACGAAGTCACTCTGGACATAATGATGTGGGCCGAGAAGAGGGTGGAGGTGGGATGGAAGTCCCTCTATAAAGAGCGCACAGTCTAGACTTGAGTTGGAGCAGACACTGATGTAAGGAATCGGCTGTATATTGCTACAGAGCGTTGGCACGCAGAGGACCTATAGTCCATTAGAGAAGCCATCGCTATGGGGCCTGGAAGTTGTACAGAAGATCCAAGTGGATGCAGCAGTGAAGGCAGCAGAGACAAAGCAACAGGACTAACCCAAGTTCTAGACAAGGGGCTTATGGGAGCCGAACGCTCTTCTGCGGGTGAGACTCTGAGCATGCCTGCCCTGCCTTCAAGACAACCAGCAGAGGGCAGCACCAGGCCACTGCTGACAGGGCTAGGGCTGGTAACCTGAAGAAGTAGACTAAGCTCATATCCCTCTTTGAAAATGAACTCACTGCTTTTCTGGAATCCAGCCTAGCCCAGTTAATCTCTGGGGATGAGTTGAATCTCATATCCTGGTGGTGTAGTCAGATTAATTCATTTGTGAACTCATTCATGGATGTGTTTGTCAGCCATCAATTGAGCTTCTAAGTGACTCCCACCCCTTTCTGGACACGATCTGTTGACGTGAGCTTTGGAAAACTCACTGAGGCACAGCTACTGCTAGTGTGGCATTATTTGCAAGTAAATATTGTTGTGATAGCTTCACTGATAACAGCTTATCCGTCCTTAGTGATGATCATCTGATATAGGCACAATTGCTTTTCCTGTTTTACCAAAAGAGCACAGGAGTGCAGAGACTGTATGAGAGACTTCCCAAGGCTTGCACCACTGCATTATGGTGGAGTCAGAATCTGAATTAATTGGATCAATCCTTGCTTCTAATGACATTGTCACAACGATGTAAATATATAAGTATATAAACTATATATATGGGCAAACTGATATCAAATATCTACAGTTGCTAAGAGGAAAATAAAAACAAGAGTTAAAAAAAAACCTTAAGGTTAGGTTTGGGGACAACTTAGATTCACTGGTCAGATGAGTTGGATGAAGACAACATTGGTGAGATCTAAAGTTTGCCCAAGATTATACCAGTGCCTGAATAATCATTGCTGATTCTACAACCTCCTTGATACATCTAGGGTCATTTGTGGACAGTTTGTACATGACCAACATGGATACTCTTCACCTAGAGCCTCTGGAATGTTCACCAGTGAAGGGGGAGACAGAGCTCAGAGACCTGAGCCCAGATGGACGAGGACTGGGATGAGTTGCTGGCAGCAGGGAGTATCAGGCTTTGGATCTGTTGATTGCCATACAGACACTTGACATACATGTGTGCACAGAAATATGTACACCAGCCTGAGTCCGGGTCACACAAGTGCCTGCATGAGACCTCATGAACCCAGCACCTCCCATACTCTGGAAACTCCCTGGGGACTTTCTGTCCTCGCTCTATTATTCTCTAAAGTCATGGGCGGTAGAAGGACCTTAGGATGTGTGCACATGGTTCTGCACTGGCAACAGAGAGAGTGTTAATGGACAGACACTATGCATAAAGCAGGACCCCTTTAAATCATGAGAGGCCTCCAGAAAACAAAGAAAGCCTGCCTTCTGGCATGGGTAAAAAGATGTACACAAGTCACCAGGGTGATTATTATTTCTTGGGACAGTGATTTCCAAAAACCTTGCCAAACACCTTAATCACCGAGAACCTCACAAAGACAGGAGATTTTGAGCTACATAGAGTGCACAAGCTCTGGACTACCAGGACAAGACAGGCTAGACTTCATGCTGCCGATGGCTAACCTAGTCTAAGGCTTACGTTTACTTTGTAAATGCCTACCAGAATTCTATTTCTTTTGAATGTGGCAGTTGTAGCTGCCAAGAGCAGACTGGTTCGTACTTGGGGACCTTCTATCTATACAGGTCACTGCTCCCCAGCTGGTCTCTTGTTAGGAACACCTCTTTTTTTTTTTCAGAAACCCATCAGTCAATTAGGGTTACCACAGTAACATGGCTTTTTAAAACCAATTTCCTGGCATCTCTAGCCTGAGCCTCAGACGACAACTGATACTTTCCTGGCTAATTCATGTGTGGAAAAACCCCCAATTCCTGACAATTACCAAAGTACAGATCTGTTACACAACCTTGAGCAAACAGCCTTAGAGCAGAGGCTCTACAGAGAAACCATGCCCAAGGGTCACGACCATGGCCTCACCCTTAGAGCTGGCCGACCTCTAACAGCCACAGAGAAAGGAGGCTGCCTGGACCCAAGAAGGATGTCATCTAGTGTGAATGAGAAGCCTTCAGCTAGCACCCTATGACCCTACCTCTGACTGGAACATATCAACAGCAGAGATGTCTGAGTCCAGAGAAAGACTGTCCTGATGAGCAGGCCCTTTGGTTATAGGATGCAGAATTCAGGCTGGAACCTGGATCATGAGTCTCTCAGTCTATAAATATCAGTTTTCCCTTTGTCGCATGAAACAAACTGCGACCCCAGTAGCTGTGTCTGCATGTCTACAGAAGGAAACTCACTCACAGACACAATTTAACCCCCAAATCCCCATTTCCTGGATCATCTATACTTAAGATTCTAATTTATCCTGTAGAGGTACTCTGTATCTTAAAACATCCCCAGTGCCCGTGCTTAACCAATGAATAATTCTGTTCTATATCACAAGTGTGTGTTGTCTGAAGAAAATTCAGTAATGTGACAGTATAGCTGTGCTACAAACTGACGCACATGGTCCTGCCTCCTGTACTCTGCTGGCTCTGGTGTCTTCTGAAGGTCCCAGCCTAGTTCTCCCACCCGCTGGGAAAGTTTTGTGGAAGCAGGACACAGCCGGACCTTGACTGCTCTGTAGCCAACTTATCCATCCATTTGTAAATGTTTGCTGTATCCATTGAACAAACATCCATCAACCACCAAGCTACAGAGTGCTTTCCCTGGCAGTTCAGGAGAAGTGAAGTACAATGGGAGTTAAAAAAGCCCTCGACAGTGAGTGAGAATGACGGTTAGTTCACTCATGAAATCTTTTCCAATCTCACTTGTGAACAGCAAGTATCTGGGACCAGAATCCACCTTCTTCTAGCTCCACTCATTGTGCTATTGAATCTCAGCTCAACTTTCCCTCAGATAAGTGGAAAACAAAACTCTCATGGTCACAATAGATAGATGGAAACCTTGGACCAAGAAAGAACTAGAACTGTAAAGGAGGAAGGTCCAGTCCTGGCCATTGAGGTGGCATCATTTAACCCTTTGGGGAGAAAGCTAACTGCAGGACTTTCCTCTCTATGAATTGATAATGGGCTCAGTGATCCATAATGAGAGGATGTTTCAGTGAAAGAAAGAGATGCTGGATAGTGGAGACTGACATTGTGAGATGAACACCCTCTAAATGACCATCTGCCTCTTTCTATGTTGTCAGAGGACAGTAGCACATCAATCCCACATGTCATTGCAAGAAGAAAAGGCAGCATTTCTTTCTTGGGGTGCAGAGAGAGTAAAGGGAGGACACAACTACTTGGCAGAGGCTTCTTAGGACTGAGTGTGATTGCTCACAAAGGATACTGCCCTTTGTTACGGTCAGGTAGACGGAGGGCCCCTGGGGCAGCATGTGGAACCTAAAAACAACAGCTCTGTCACAGAGACGACCTAGCTAGCCTTTGCCTGGGGTACAGTAAGTATCCAGAAATGGTTACCCTCTTCCCTTCTCCACCAAATATAGAGCCCTGTAAAGGAACACGCAAGAAGCAAGAGCACCTTGCAAACTGAGGGTGGCTTCAAACAGGCAAGTGTGACACCACTTAGTGACAATTCATGGAGAAATGGAATCGGATGCTTTTATGGCTGAGATCAGCTGCCACTCTGACACAGGTCTGACCCACTTTTTGTCCTTTGGTGAAAGTGGGGATATTTATTGTAGGTTTTCCATAGTTGATTCATTGTTGTGTTCCTAGCAAAATGGATGTGACCTTTGCTTACGGTCACCAGACCCTGGTGCCTCATTGTCTGCTTCCCTTCGTGGCCTCATGCCAAAACCAAATATATCCTCTCCCCTCAAAAGAATCACTTAACAGTAGGCTTGAGAAACCAATACTGAATTTTCTTTGGAACAAGTAAGAGTTCGGAGAGGAGCCAAGGAGAAGATGGAGGTACTCGTTTCCTCAGGCTGGGAACTCACAGACAGCCTGGAAGGAACCTTGGCAGGAAATGTCATTCCACAAACCATTATCTAATATAATGACACAGTCTTCTCCAGAGCCATGGTTATTGGGCTCGTCCTTTTTCCAGTTGCTGTAGGTAAGCCTCCCCCCTGTCACATACATGAACTGGCCTTCAGTCACCTCGTCCGTGATACCTAGGAAGGCAACACCTGCGGCCACTTCTTGGATGGCCTTGTTCTCCTCAGCGTTCCTGGGGATAGCCACCGTGCCTTGGAGATCTGTGCACAGAGCCTTCACTTTGGAAAAGGGCATCTTTTCATGGTTGGTCACAAACAACTTCTTCCCAGACTTTTTACCCATTGAGAAGGCATGCACTGAAATCAAGAGTAGAAGAGGCTCACTCAATGTGGTGCCCAGGCAGGACCTCAATTGAAAAAGTCCTCTGGGAATTCAGGACTCTAGATAGTCATCTTGGGTCCAATCACAGTAGGCCAGAACCTAGGACAAAGGTATGACCCAGAACAGCAGTAGAGCCGTGAAAGAGATCTACAGCTTCATGAAAGCTGATGCCTCCTGGGATAGCTCACTGTTAATAGCAACATCAGTCAAAAAACAGGTAAACATGGGGTGTTACTTGTGGCCCTCCCTGCCCCATGTGGGCACCAGAATAAGAGAAGGGTGCCAAGATTCAGCTAAGAACAGTGAGTGGGGAGCAAAGAGCAAACAGCAAAGATGTTGGGCAAAACAGGCTTCCACTCAGCCCTTCCTTGCTACTGCGTACAAGCTGTGTGGATATAGAGTGAATTATACTTCCTGATTTCCTTTTCCTCATTTGTAAGAAGTATAATATCTTTTAAAAATTGTGTGTGGGTGGGTGGGTGTTTCTCTGTATGTGTCTACGTGCATGTCACAGTGTGCCTGTGTAGGTCGGAGGACAGTATTTGAGAGTTGATTTTCTCCTCCCGTGATAGGTTCTGGTTATTGAACTCAAGTCATCGGGCTTGTGTGGCAGGTGCTTTTCACTACCGAACAATCTCCCCAATCCCAATACAAGTATAATGTTCCAACCAGAGTTGGTGAGGAGATTGAATGATATTATGCCATAAGAAAGAGCCATGCCCGCAGAGATCTGGGGTAAGTTAGTGTTTAGATTTGTTAGCCCTCTTCCACTCTCCCCCAACTCTAGATCTGCAGGGAGACTTTGGAGTGAGAACACCCTGGGGCTCAGAGAAAACTTACACTTGTTGGTTAGCTCCAGTTTTGATTTCAGGATCCTTATCTCTGCTTCCATATTTGCCAGCTTCGCCTCAGTGGCTGCAAGAGCATCAGGAAGAGGGTACTTAGTGAAAAGAAGACTTTAACCTGGACTCAAATACTGGGGTGGAGGGTAGGAGGGTCAAAAAGCTCATAGCCTAGGGAGAAAATGCAGTAGGCAAAGTGTTTGCCACACAAACACAAGAATATGATTGATTCCTAGAACCTACATAAAAGCCAGGCTGGACAGACACAGAGAGGTGCAGACAGGTAGATCTCTGGGACTTGCTGACCAACCAGCCTAGCCTAGCCTACTTGATAGCTTCCAGACCAATAAGAGACCTTGTCTCAAAAAAGAAAAAAAAGATGGATTCGATAGGAAAAACAATATCTGAGTATGACATCCGGACTCCACATTCATGCACACGTATGTATACCCATCACAAGTGCACTTACATACACATGAATATCTATGTACATGAATATTCTTAGACACACAAATGATAAGGCTCATTAAAAAGTAAGCTTATTCCGGAAAACTTAAAGAAGCAAATAGGAACAAGTACTGTTGCTGCTTCCCCAGGTGTAAGTTATACTAATGACCTGTTACAGTAGTTCTCATTCCTCTGTTTTAATGGAGTGCTTAAACATTACAATATTATATCAATTTCTAAAAAAATACTTATTAGTCTGTAATTTTTCTTTATGATTCTTTTTCATTTTTCATAACTGGTAAATTCTCTGTTGTTTATGTGTGTACGTTCATGTGTAGATGCATATGTGTGTGATGGTGTGTATGTGTGTGTGTTGTGTATGTGTGTGATGGTGTGTGTGTGATGGTGTGTGTTGTGTGTGTGTGATGGTGTGTGTGTGATGGTGTGTATGTGTGTGTGTTGTGTGTGTGTGATTGTGTGTGTGTTGTGTGTGTGATGGTGTGTGTGATGGTGTGTGTGTGATGGTGTGTGTGTAATGGTGTGTGTGTGTGTGATGGTGTGTGTGTGATGGTGTGTGTGTGT
>BDUI01001044.1:112589-187640 GCA_002335545.1 Apodemus speciosus
TGGCTATTATAAATAAGGCAGCAATGAACATAGTGGAACATGTGTCCTTATTACATGTAGGGGCATCTTCTGGGTATATGCCCAGGAGTGGTATAGCTGCATCAGCAGGTAGTACTATGTCTAATTTTCTGAGGAATTGCCAAACTGGAATTTGACTTCCTGCTTTCTTTAGCTACAAATTGGCTGTGTGAGAACTGGTAAATATGTTTGACCTGTACATACCTCAGTATTCCATTTTATGGGGTTTTTTAGTGGTGGTGGTGGTGGTGGTGGTGGTGGTGGTGGTGGTGATGGTTTTGCATTTTTCCTCTCTATTTTTTGGTTTTTTTCAAGACGCAGTTTCTCTGTAGCACTGGCTGTCTTGGAAATCTCTCTGTAGACTAGGTTGGCTTTGAACTTAGATATCCACCCACCTCTGCCTCTCAAGTGCTGGCATTGAGCCACCACCACCCAGTTAATATTCTAGTTTATAACTGAAAAGAATAATAGCATCTAGATTAGAGTCCCTGGCACAGGGTGAAGGTCATAAGAATATTAACTACCAGGCTGATAGTCATTTTCCCTCCCTCAGTGATGCAGACATAGGCCAGATTAGACCGGATTAAAAGTAGATCAACAGAGGTTTATTAGGGGGCAGCTCTCAGGTTGCTTCACCAATCTCACAGGTAGAGGTCAGTGAAGTCACGTGTCTGGGCTAAAGCAAGAGGGGTTTCTAAAGCGTAGGTGAGGAGTGATGACGTACCAGCTAAGAGCTGGGATTGTGCCCACAAACATTCAGAAACTGAGCCCTTGTGTGGGCACACTTGGGTGGGTTGGCAGAAATGGGGATACAAGTAGAAATGACATTGTTTCCTGGAGTTTTCTCCAAGAGGGCAGGGGAGTTTGCTTTGTGTGAGCAGCGCTATGAAAAGGAGGGCACATGGGGTGTCACAGCTCGAACAGGAGATGAGCAGGGGCTCCAGCCTAACACGGGGCATAGGTGATAATGTAGAAAGTCAAAGATGGCTCAGCTCTAAAAAATCAACCAATATCCTACATTAAGTTAATATTCATAAAGCTTTGCTAAAAGTCTCAATTTAGAGGTGTACAAACTTAACACTTGACACTTGTTCTCTTCTTAATATTAGTACAATATTTCAAATTCTATACAAGTTCTCCTCAAAGACCCCATGTGATGCCGGATTCCTGGGTTTGATTTAAAACACACCCCAGATGAGTTTGTCCCTAGATTTGTAATGAAGATTTCTTATCTTACATTCAGTTCATCACTGCAACCAAAGGGTGGTGACAGAGTTTGAAGCTGATGCTTCTTAAAGGAAAGGGAAGTTGTGGCCTATTGTTTGCATGTGTGACTGTTATTGGCATTAATATTAGTTTGGAGATGATGTTCCTGACAGCCCTAAAAAGTTAGGTTCGTTTACCATACTCAGTAAGCCAAGTAAAAGTGCCAAAATAATAGTTAAAGCCATAAAAGGGAGATTTAGTCAATGTAGTCATACTAGGAATAGGGACAAAGAGATGCGGTGATCCCTAAGTCTATTTTCAGGGTCCAGGCATGAGATTAAAGTTTAAGAAGGCCAGAATTACGATAGCCAAGCATTCCTAGTCAAGGTACGGTCCCAGTCCTCTTTAATCCAAAATCATCTTGACTCTAGTCTCTCCTGTAAGGTCGTATAAAGACTTGTCAGAGTTTCGTGAAATTCCTCTTGGAGACGCAAATCCCTTCTCTGGCTGCCATCATGCTTCACCCACTTCCTTCTCCCAACATGAGATTCCTGGAGGAAATTCTAATCCCCCGGGATACTTTGTTTCATTGTCCGATAACCAAAGGGGTAACACAAGAGTCTATCTAGGATCTCCTCACTTCTAGGCTTGCGTAATGGTGGTTTAAAGTTGTAGATATGAGTGTTAACTTTAGTTTACATGAAAGATGAAGAGAGTATTGGTCCAAAGGTGAGACATGTTTGTTCTTACAGAAAATTACTAGCCAGCGAGGATATTATTGCTTCCCAGAATACACTGACTGGTTGGGTCTGATTGTTCAGTGGCTTCTGACAGTTCCTCTTGGGAACTAGTTCCTTTGGAAAAAGACTCTCCCATCCCAGCATAGCATCAGTTGTGTGTGTGTGTCCACAGGGTCTTGTTACTGAGGTCTTGTGTTTTAGGGAGTAACTGCTCATGGGTAGTGAATAAGTGGCATGATGCTTCTGTGACCTGGCATTCACACAGCCCATTGGAAGGGTTCTCTGAGTGGCGAGGTGGGACCACACTGTCCGAGCTTTGTGCAGCTCACACTTTCGTCCGTTCTTCTCGTTTATTTTTGGATGTCTGCTGCTAGGTGGGTTTTATTTATCCACTTTTTTGAGATTATAATATAATTACTGGAAATGGGAGTTGGTACCTCTCCTAATAAACAGCCTCCTCTATCCAGGCCCAGTGGTGGCAATCTTGAGGGTCCTTCTTTAGACTCAGTATCTCTTAGTTGCTTAGTAGCTGAGCAATGGATGCCAACACCCAGGACTGGGAACTGTCTCCACCCATTCTTCACTTTCCCTGTGCTAGTAACCCAGAGAAAATGCCAGAGAAACTTGACAAATGTACCTTAGTGGACTAGGGCTAGAGCTAGTGGCTACCCAGTACATCGCAGCCTATATTTTATCCCCAGCCCTGCAAAACTAACTGAAAATAAATCTAAGAAGACTAAGAAATAGGGGGGAGCTTAACTACCTTGATACAAGACATCTCTTAGAAACCTAAAACACTCTATTTAAAAAAAACACAAAATGTGTTTTACTATGGCATTTTCATACATGTATTACTTATGCATTGTTATGTGTTCCTCTCTTGGTTTCTTTCCCACTGCCACTGCCCCCTCCCTTTCACTAAATAACCTATTTGGTTTCGTGTGTGTGTGTGTGTGTGTGTGTGTGTGTGTGTGTGTGTGTGTGTGTGTGTGGTGTATGTTAGGGTATGTACACAAATGGACAAATATAGTTAAATATAGTTTTTACACTAAAGGAAAAATAGGACAGTTTTCTGAGTCTGGCTTAGTTCACCCAATATGTTGATGTACAGTCCTGCAGTTTTTCTGAAGATAATCTGTTACTCTTTATGATAGAATACAACTCAATTTTGGACATAAGCTATGCTTTCTTTGTCTACTCATCTGTTGATGAACACCTAGGCTGATTTCATAACTTAGCTTTGTGAATATTGACACACTCAGTAGGGATATACAGTTATAGCTGTGTTATATGAATTCAGAACCCTTCAGTTAACTATTCAKGAAAGATGTGACAATGAATTTTCACTGGTAAAGTATTAGAAATTCTCCTATGACACATTAGGAGAAAAAATATATATACATGCATGAAGTTGGGATGGATGTGTAGTGGGAGATTGAGAGGTGTTAGAAAAGAAAAATAAGGGTAGGTGTGATTACATTTCATTTTATATATATATATATATATATATATATACATACATATGAAATTCTCAAATGTTTTATATATATACATGTATATGATATATATGAGCAGGGAAAATATTATCATTTATAAATGCAATGATATATGTAGAAAACCAAAAGGAATCACCTACATTGAAAGTACTAAGGGAAAAATAATAATCCAAAAAGATGGTTGAGTATAAGATCAGTTTTTAAAAACCATTCTTTCCCATTTTTTAACTCACTAAAAAATGTTTTCAAAAACAATGTAGTTACAATAACAAGTAATGTCATAAAAAATAGACTTAAGAGGAAATGGATCAATATCAACTTTTAAAACTACAGTTTTAAAACTACTGTTGATCTATAAAACCGAGAATATGTATCCTTTTCTTGCTCTTCTGTCTCGGCAAACCCTCGGCAGCTTCCATGTTGAGTCCTCAGCACACAGATAGAAATGCCAGGTTGGCAGTTAACAGTCATGAACGTGTAAGTATCAGTTCTCCACCTGGCTGTTCCTGAGCTTCTTTTTGCCCAAGAAAAGATGGGAATGAGGGAAGCGTGTCAAATAGGGGGAGCACAGGAGACTTCTAGAAATAAGATTATAGTCGGCTGTCCCCTCAAGGCATAGTAACACCCCTGCGGATACCTGGAGGTTGGGTCACGGTCACATTCCACAAAGCTGAGAGTAGGGTGGATCCCATAATCCATTCCATGCATTTGAGAGTAGGATGACTCATAGAAACCTGTGCCTTGAATCCTACCTCAACCCACGGCACAATAGATACCATCCCAGTGGCTGAGTAGTGGGTAAAAAAGATGATATCACCTCTCAACATGGGCCATATGGGTGCATCTGGAGTTACCTTGACCCCAGCTATCAGCATGAACGTCATGTTCTTCTTAATACCTTTTTAGCTCCCATGCCCCTAATCTGGTTCTGTGGCACATTTAAAGATTAAATGATATCTACAAACAAATGTTATCTGTGCTTGTCAAGGTACTTGGTATGTAGCATGTGATCAGTCTTTGCTGTAGTAATAGTAATTATAGGTAATGATTTTGGTAGGTAAAGAAAATGTAATAATTACTTTATTTGCATTCTATAGTGAAGAAATGGGCTCAAAGAAAACAGCCCAAAGCTTACCAGAAGACAGCCTAACACCTGGGATGCGGTTGACTTTAATGGAATAGCTTATTGAGTTCATGAGAGGAGAAAACAGAGTGCAGTTAGTATCATGAATGCCTCTGTGATATAAAGTGGACTAACGTTGTGTCTGTTAGCAGGAAATTACTCAAGTTAGGGTCTGGGCTGGGAAGATGATTCTCTCAAAACCCAGGGTCAAGTTGACACATCCAGACCCAAGGTGGAGGCCATACATGCCAACCAGGGAGGTTATATTACCCCAGCACTGTGCTGTGGCCCTACCTGGTTCTCTGGCTTCTTAGAGACCATGTTTGCCTTGAAAGCATGGACACAGAGGACACTAAACATGACCTACCTCCACATACTAGGCATTTCCCAGAAATCCCCTATGGCTATCTTTTATGTTTAACCTGGACTTCTAAACCTTGGGACAGTTAGCTGCAGAAGAAGGGTAGAAGGGTCAGGGAACACTTTCTGTGTAATTTAGAGGGTCCTTCCATGCTGCGTCTTCATGTCCACCGACTTATAAATAAAGACTGGACAAGGTGAGGAAAAAGGAAGTCTCCATCCATCTCATGGTGAAGGCCTAGGTTGACAGTGGCTGCCTTGAGTTGAATGCTCAGATGGGACTCTAGGGGGACAACTCAGGATTACTAATGAATATGGAGAAGAGTTTGGGGAGGTGGGGTGACTAAGGATACTTCTAATTCTGACGGACACAAGTAAATTTGCTCAAAAGGTAGTTGCAGACCAGATGAATCATCAAGATAGAGGCTTAAAGACAGAATGCAGCTTTATATTTTCATCTAATTGCTTGATCAAAATTCACAAATGGCCAGCCGGTACTGCAGGCAGCCCTTATCATTCCATTTCCCATCTGTATACATTTCTACACACTTCTCTTTGCCCAGACCCCTGGGCTCTCCTGGGTACCAATTGGTGTAGTTCACAGAAGCCCCATCCAGATAGCGGAAGTCTCCAGGAGTCTTGTCTTCGATCAAGCCTAAGTAGACATAGGTGTTGTACTTCTTTGCAATGCTTGCGATGGCCTCGTTCTCCTCAGGGTTCTTTGGGACAGCGATGTTGCCACCTGCTCTGGTACATATCTCTCTAATGGTATCAAAGTTCACTGACTGCCCATTGGTGGAAAAGACTTTATGTCCCACTGACAGCATGGATCCGTGCAACCTGAGGACTAAGCAAAGGAGTCTGGGTTAGGACATAGACCCCGGTTTCTCCATCTGCTCCACTCACCTGGGCTCTTGCCCTTAAGCTTTCTCCACACAATCTCTCCATCTCTGCTCTTCTCGGTGTTTTTCCCATCCTTTTCCAGGCTCAGTTTTAAAGATCCATCTCTCCGTTTTCATTCACCTAATAATTACTTATTGCTAGAATCTACACTTTCATGCTTTCCAGTAGTATCGGGAGTGACTCCTTCCCCCAAGCCCCATATGCACACTTGTTTGCTAGCCATTTATGTTCTGGATCCTGGCACTGGATATTATAGGGAAGCATTGAGAGGTGTGTGCCTGGTGAGACGCCAAGCAGGCCCCTTACCTCCCACTGTTTGCAGAATCTGATGTTTGATCTCATAGAGTTCAGTTTGGAGCTCCTCATCCAGGTAAGCTGGAAACCCTGTAGAGACCACACACATCCAGGATGGGGGCAATCCAGCAAAGAGCTCTACCTGCTACCAGACAGGTATTCTACCAGCTGCACGGCTGGAGTTCTGTCATCTAGTGCCATACTAAGAGCCCATGACCCAGTTTCCAGGGCCCAGCAGCAGAGCATCTGTACTCACACACACCCATCTCTAATGCAGCTTGGACCTTCTCAGCTTTCCTGCTCTACTTTTCCATATCCCTTGACTGGCCCTTCACGTCCACCTTTGTGGGGTTTTTTTTTTGGCTTATGAAAAGGACCCCCTCCCATATACTCCACCAAGACCAACAATGATGACCTCTGAACTCTCCAGATAGGCCACTATACTGACTCATACCCTGGAACTTATGTCAGCATGTGGGATTCCTGATCACACTGTCCACCTGGATTCCAGGTCCATATAACCCTGTCTACTTTTTAGGATGTCCAGAGCCTCAGCCCTAAGAAGGACCCCCCAGGCTTCCCAACGCTACTCCCGGTCCCCTACAGGACAATATGTGTCTCTCAGTCAGTAGCCATGATGCTTGTCAGTCTCTGAAATAAGTCATTCAAACTCGTGTGGTTTCTCTCTTCAAATTCATACTTTCTTACTTAGGCTTAGTGGTGTGTCTTGAACCCTTCCTTCCATCCTTCATGAGACATCACTACTTTCTACTGATGCTGGTCCTGCTCACCTGGAAGGCCCCTTTCTCCAGGCTCTCCCTTTTCTCCATGTTCTCCAGGTGCACCAGGGGCTCCAGGCAGCCCATCGCGCCCAGGAAGACCTGGCATTCCTCCAGGAGGACCCATAGGACCTGCAGAGTGAAGAGAACACAGATATATGGACTTCCATTAGCATGTGGGTGACTCACTTGTCCATCTACAGGAACTTTGCTCCAGCCTAAGGACTCCAGAAAAGTCCCTTCAGCTAGAGCCCTAGACAGATGGTCACCCAGAAAACAGGTCCCTGACCCTGAGCTAAGGATGGATTCTTCCATATAGTACCTGGAGGTCCAGGGTCTCCTTTGATACCATCTCTCCCATCTCTGCCAGGCAGACCATGACTTCCAGGAGCGCCCGGGATCCCAGGGCTTCCAGCACAAACTTCTGTCCCATTGCACTTGATACCAGCAACAATAGTGAAGAAGAGGATGAAGGCCAAAGAACTTAGTGACATGGCTACTGTACCAGTGGCTTCTCCTGCAGGACGGAAGGACCAATCTGTAGCATTAACACAGCTCTCCTTTGAACCCCACTCCTGCTGTACTTTGCAGGACCTGGGAACACAGAAGAACATGACAGGCAGAATACCTGTACAGCCAAGAATACCAAGAAGACCCAAGCTTCCCCAGTCAGAAATCCCCAGCACCATCTGGTGTCTAAGCCAATCACACTGCAGGCCTCCAACTTCGGACCCCTGAATAGAGGAGGAGCGCTCAGGTGAGTCAGAGGCCTGAGTCCTCGGGAGATTCTTGTCTCTAAGAACTTTGCTGTGTCACCGCAGGGAACTCACTGTGCCTCTCTGACCTTAACTAATCCTGTTGTGCTCTGTAGACAGTCTTAATAGGGTTGTCTATTAGGTGATGTGTAGTCACCAGGTTATGCTATCCAACCCTCGATATTTTAAGTTATTCTGTTTTGGGATCTCAGATAAACAGAAATGAGAAGGGTTCGCAGTCCTGCTAAAGTGTCAGTCATAAGCAGTACCTTTCTGCGCAGTCAGCCCTCAACTACGGTGTGGCTCTTACTGCCAGGAACCCATACCCCGGTGGACAGGACACCCAGGGACTGGTGGCTAAGCTCACCCGCACACAGAGCCTGCAAGCCGTGTGGATATCTGCCTCCGAGCAGAGTGGGCAGTGGACAGCATCCTTTATAGGCATGTAGGCTGACGGCTTTCCCCACCCTCAGAGCCCCTACCACAAAGGAGGGCCGGGCCGGAAGCAGCCATCTTGTGTACACAGCTCCGTTTCCTTCAGAGCACTTCACAAGAAGAGCACTTAGAACCCTTGAGGGGAGCACAGAACCGCAGAAGGCACACTCCCAGGTGTGTGGGAAGGGAGTCTTTCCCTTATCAAGGTTACCCTCTATTCTAAATTAACACTTGTGGCCAACGGCACAAAATGAAAGCCTTTCCGAGGCTCTGAGGAAGATCCACTGCCATTCAGAAAAGAAAGCAAAACTCCGGAACAAACGAAGCTGTAGCTCAGCTACTCTGTTACCAATGGCCACAGGAAAGAAGCAGGAAGGAGATACTAACGTTGAAAATTAATAAAAATGATGGGAATGATAACAAGAAGATTAAATAAAGGAGGATCAGGGAAAAGAAAAACTGAAGACACAAGATTAAATAAAAAAGCATGGGGACGCCCCCCCTTCCCCAACACATATACAACAGAGGACTGCCTGGTCTGGCCTCAGTGAGAGAAGACATGTCTAGCCCCTGAGAGACATGAGGCCCCAGGAAATAGAGAGGCCTTGGGGGGGAAGGGGGACGGGTTGACATCCTCTTGGATACGGGTGGGAGGAGGAATGGGTTGAGGAACTGTGGGAGGGTGGTGGGCCAGGAGGAGAATAACGACTGGACTGTAAAAATAATAATAATAATAATAATAATAATAATAATAATAATAATAATAATAAAGCATTCAGGAACAAGGGGGGAGAAAGAGGAAGAAACAGCAAAAGCACACAAAAAATCCATTTACAAAATAAAAACACACACAGTCAAATAAAGGTTAAAAAGAGAAATGGAAGAATTAAAAACAATATTTTTTCAGAATAAAATAAAGTGTGAAACTGGGCCTAAAGAGCTGGTTCAGTGAATAAATCACTTGCCTGAGAGTGTATCCCCAGGACAACATGAAGAAGGGCACCTTGTGTCCCAGCTGACCTCTATCCAGACAGGAAGCAGACACAGGAGAAGCCCCTGAATCTCCTTTCACCCAGCCTGCAGTGTTCAGGGGCAATGCAGACCCCGTGTGAAACGAGGTGGACGGCGAGGACCGACGAGGAGGACGGCGAGGACCGATGAGGAGGACGGCGAGGACCGACACTCAAGGAGGACGGCGAGGACCGACGCTCGAGGTTTTCCTCCTGCTTCCGTGTGTGTGCAGGGCCACAGGCGCACCAGCATTCACACAAACATGCAAGGAAGATATACAAACTGGCACCTTAAAAGGGATCCAACACCACTGTCAGCGGGGAACGACAAACCAACACTCTAATAGGATGCTGGTCTCCGGCCACCCAGATGACAACAACTGAAGAGCAAAAGGAAGAGCGCTAAGTGCTGAGCACACGGAGAACCCTTAAAGTTTAAATGGTTGCGTGGGAAATAGTACAGAGGTTTCAGAAGACAACTTGGAAGTTCCTCAAAACATGAAACGAATTATTCTTACGGTGCCATTCAAATCCTAGCTGTATACCTAAAATAATTAGAAATGGGTATTCCAAAGCTTGTACACGGCTGTTCATATCGAAAGATAAGAACAGCCCAAATGTTTATTATTGACTCAGTGATGAGCAAACAAAATGTGGCACCGCGTTATTTACCCATAAAAAAAAAAACATGGAAGTAAACCTTGAAAGCATTTTGCTAATAACAGGTACAAAAAGCAGTATATTGAAGTATTCTAATTATATTAAATATCCAGAGTAGGCAAGCATCCAGACAGAAAATAAATAGTCCCCGCTGACAGGCAAGGGAAAGAAAAGCTGAGAGTGACTGCTTAATATAGGGTTTTTGTGGGGAATGATAAAAATATTCTGGAATTAGATAATGGTAGTGCCACAACATGCAAGGCCATTGGCTTACATGCTTTTGCATGATAGAATTTGTAAAATATATATTAATTCATTTTTTGTTTTCTATAACAAAACGCTTGATTTCCAGACCCCACATTAAAAAAGGCAGCTAGTTATCTTAGCAAGATCTTACCTATTGTGGCTAATCCTGGACTACAAAATAAAATCCTGTCTCAAAAGGCAAGCAATCACTGGGCTCAAGAGCTGGCTCAGCAGTTTAAGAACAGTGGCTGCTTTTCCAGAGGATCCAGTTTCAATTCCCAGATTCCACATGGCAGCTCACAACATCTGAACGTCCAGTTCAGGGACATCTGCTACCCTCACACAGACATACACGCAGGCAAAACATCAATGCAAATTTTAAAAATGCACATAAATAAATAGGAAGCAAACAAGCAAACAAAAAACCCACAAACAAAAAAGTTTACTTATTAACAACTTACTTAAATGTCAATTTCTGAAGTGGATGAACCTGGTGACATAAGCCTGTATCACCAGCAATCTGGGAGTCTGAGGCAGGAGGATTGCAAGCTCAAGGCTTGCATGGGTTACAGAGTGAGTTCAAGGCCAGTCTAGACAACTTAGTAAGAGACTATATGAAAAATCAAAAAAAAAAAAAAAAAGAAAGAAAGAAAGGAAGGAAGGAAGGAAGGAAGAAAGAAAGAAAGAAAGAAAGAAAGAAAGAAAGAAAGAAAAGTGGGGCTGAGGGTAAGTCTGTGGTAGAGCATTTATCTACATGACTGTCTCCAGAGAAAGCAAGAACCCAACAGGGAGTTACTGTGTCCTTCAATGCTCTTCCCAGGAGTAACAGAGCGGCATTGTTTGCATCACGGGGTCCCAGCCAGGCCCAGGGATACTGCGCCCCTGGTGGACAAGACAGTGCTGTACAGGGATTATAAAGTTCTAGGATGCCACAATGGGGACATGGGCTGGTGTCCTTAAGCAAAAAGACCTCTGGAGCCCTGGAAAGAGGGTTGTTTTCTAAGCCTGTGACTCTCCTCCACATCAGACCCTAAAATAACTGTTCTAAGATCAACGGAGCCAGGTGCCATCTTCCTCTATAAGCACCAGGCTTTTGTACCAAAACGCAGGCCAGAGGGAAGACAGAGAGCACATGTGGGCAGAATCCACCTCCACACTGAACTGAGCTCTCTTGCTTGTTGACCATAGTAACTTTGCAACGGGCTTTAGTGATTGCATTTGTAAAATAAATTATTGCATTTGTAAAATAGTTCTTAGCAGATCGTTGCTTCAGGCATTGCACGGAGTAGCAGTTTTGTGTTTGGTCCCACTCTTTAATAAAGGACTCTCTCAACAAAGGACACACTAATAAAAACGAAGCATTATATTGGACAGGAGGGTTCTGCGGCACAGTAAGACCTCCAAGAGCCCTGGGTGGATGGATAGGGAAAGTAATAAATCAATTCCAGGGGCTCTTCCCCTCTCTTGGAATGAGCAGAACTTTCAAGAGGTCTTTTCCACCCGTGTTGTGTGAGTCAGCTCTGCCCTCTGCTGGTTGCATGGGAAACCATAGCCAACTGAACGGCCGTCCAGGCAAATGTTAAACAGAATGTGCCCTCCTTGTCAGTGTCCACATTTACCGAGCACTGCTTCGACACAGGAGGCCTGACAGGGCAAGAGATGGGGTTACTTTGCTGTCCGATGAATTTATCTCCTGCTTCTGCTATCCTCGTGACCTGGTCTAAGAGACCAATTCTTTGTTCTTGTGTGTGTTCCTTTGTCCGGCGCCCTTCTGGCAGATCAGCGCTGGGAACCTGGAGACACCTAATGGGAACGACTATCCACTCTGGCGTGCCTGAGACATATCAGGTACTGGATGGACCCCTCGTGTCTTCTCCATCCATCTTCTCACCCACCTCCCAACAGGATCTGTCTTTATTCCCTGTAATATATGAGGACACTGAGTCTCAGTATAGTTCTGTGACTTTCCAGAGATGATACAGTCTGTGAGTTGTGAAGCCCGGGTCAGCCCTCATCTTACTGGCCCTCTGAAGCAGTTTGACTTTTCCTGAAGACTCCAGTGCATTTTCTGTTCACATTAACCAAAGCCGTGACCCATGTTAAAGGCTTGGAGTGGCCTTTAACCGACACGGTGGACCCGGCCTAGGCCTCATCTCCCAAGACCGTGCACCATTGCACCGAAGCCCTGGCGTGACTCATTCTGTGTCCAGGGTGCACACAGCCCTGACATGCTTAACTGTGGTTTAGCCAAGCTACTGAGCACAGCAGTACTCATGTCCCAGCCTTGGTCCTGAGGTTGCAGATCACAAACTCCATACAGGCTGCCCCGGAGTCCTCGGCATGTGAACTGTGAGGATGGAAGTGGTGTTGAGGCAGGCTCGTGTGAGCCAGAGGCTCGGAAGAGGTGAAGAACGGCTGAGGAACTCAAGGCACGACTTACCTCCTTCCATGAGAAGCCGAGCTCAGCCCAGCCACAGCCAGTATCCTGGTAGCCACAGGGTAGTGACCCTGCCGAAGCCAGGCCAGCAGCCCTCCCCTGAGCCGGCCGTCCATCCGCACGCACTTCACAAACTCAACCTAGTCCAGTCATGATTGAATCAAATTATGGGAAGCTACAAAGAGCTTTTCTTGTCACTGAGCAGACATAAAAGCAGGGTCTTACAATGTTCTCACATTTCAAACGTCTCTGGCTGAGCTGCTCGCAGACAGTGACGTCATATTTAGAAAAGATGAGCAGCGGTGTCACGTAGTTAAAACTAATGATTTGTATGTTCTGGAAATCATAATGTGGATACGTTAAATGGGCACGATTTATTAAATACTATAAGTTTATTACAGTGCTGGGATGCAATTTGAGAGAAAATATACTTTTCATTTCAAAATATTTTTAACTAAAAACATCATTTGCGGGCAAGTGAGAAGTTATACAGAACCTCACATAGAACAGATATTTGACCCAGTAAGACATGTTTAGACCTCACTGAACTCCTAGCAGTATTTCTCATAACCTTGACTTTCAATGACAATCCACCTATTAAGTCTCTTCCCATGCTAGTTGTCCCCTCCCAACATCCTTTGCTTCTTCTATGGTGCTGCTTGTTTGGTTGTTGTTGTTGTTGTTGTTTGGGGGTGTTTTGTTTTCTGTTTGAGTTTTTGTCATTTTTGTTTTGTATTTGATTGCTTGTTTATTTTTGTTTTTGTGTTTTGTCAACTTGACACAAACTAGGGTCATCTGGGGAGAGGGAAACTCAATTGGGAAAATGACTCTGAGTGCCTATAGACACGCCTATGGCTATTTTCTTGACAAATCATTGCTGTGGGAAGTACCAGCCCATGGGGGTGGTGTCACTCTGGGCTGTCCTGGATTGTATAAGACAGTGGGCTGAGGCAGCCATAAGGAACAAGCCAGCAAGCAGTGTTGTTCCATGGATTCAGTTCCTTCCTCCAGGTTTCTGCCCTGACTTCCCTTTATGGCGGACTAAAACTCTAAGCTGAAATAAACCCTTTTCCAACCATGCTGCCTTTGGCCATGGTGTTTTATCACAGTGATAGAAAACAAAGGCATCCATATTTTGCTATGATCGTGCCCTTTGAGTGTTCTGTGGCTCGAAAGTATATTCCCTTTCTTTCTTTCTGCATGTGTCTGGTACGGTGTGCATGTGAAAATGTGAATATGCATGTCCTTACGTGTATGGTCACACGTGGAAACTGACATTGCGAATCTTCCATAATCACTCTCAACCTTATTTCTTAAGGCAGGGTCTCTCAATTGAACCCAGACTTTGTTGGTATTGTCTAGCCAGCCACCTGGCTTTGGGCTATTTCTGCCTCTATCTTCTGAGTGCTGGAATTATAGGTGAGCTGCCACGTGCACCTGAAACTAACCTGGGTAATGGGGATCTGAACTCTAGTCCTTATGATTGCTGCTAGCAGAGCAAGCCCCTTAACTGTAAAGCCATCTTCCTACCCCTTCCCTCTACTTTTATTGAGAATGTCGAGCATGCAGTGTGATGCATTTTGATCAAATCTGCCCATTTTCCTCCCTTTCATTTTCACCCCTATACCCCACCACTATTTTTTCCAACTTCATGTGGAAAACAAAACGAAACACTAACAACAACAACAACAAAAATAAAGTAAAACCCAGAGTCCATTTAGTATGCCTGTAAGTGCATAGCTATAGGACCGTCTACTAGAGCTTCTCAGCGCCTACATCCCCGAAGGAATCTGACTCTCCCATGCCCACAGCAGCCCTCTGGTGGTTGGTGGTTGGTGGACCTTCATGAGCCCCTCTCCTACCCGTGCTGGAATTTTAAGCCCTTCACTTTCTTCCTTCCCCTTTTTGCATTCATAAACCTCCATCCTGCAAACAGGCATTCCCAGATGTCTCATGGGGCTCTTGCTGCTCACAGAGGTTCTTGAAGGTCACTCTTCTGTGAAGTTACTATCTCTTGACTCTAGGAACTAGAGGCTGCTCTGAAAATAGAGCCAACCACACCCAAGGCCTGAGCCCAGCTGTCTTTGGCTGTTGCCTCTGTCCTCTCTTCTCAGCAACAGGCCTGGGTCTTAGACACCAGTCCTTCCTGACACCCAGGTCATGGGGATAAGGAGTGATACTGATCTGCCTTCAGCCTGCTTCAAGCACATGTCCCAAAACTGACGCCTGTCGCAATACCTCCTTCTAGGAAATTGCAAGAGTTCTAGCTCCACGTTTGCTTCACCGGGACCTGCTCTGGGACTCGATGGCTGCAAGAGGAATTACTAAGAATCTCCACCTTAGTGGGACGCCATGCAAATATAGTAACCCGCTGGCAGTACGGGATCGGGTCTCTGAGAAAACTTCAGTTCACAGGGGTTGGAGGAGGTCCCATATAGGTCAGGGCTCGGGTAATCCTGAAAACAGCACCCAGCTTTTCTGCAGGTAGGGGAGTCAGAACTGCTTCACAGTGAAAGCAGCTCAAGTTTTGCAAACAAAAACAAGCATAGCAAGTCTGCAAAGATCACTTAGTAAAGAAGAGCACTTGCTCTACAAGCATGAAAACCTGAGTTCAAATCCTTAGCACTCATCTGAAAAAGCTGGGTATGACCATGTGCACACCTGTCGCTCCAGCACACTGGAGGTGAGAAGCTGGGTGTCAGGGATGAAGATAGGAGGCTCCCCAGGGCTACCCCAGCCTACCGCTAGGTTCAGCGGCGAGAGACTGTCTTAAGGAAGTAAGGCAGAATGTAATGGAGCAGGATACCCGGAGTCCCGGTGCCCTCCTTTGGATACACACACACACACACACACACACACACACACACACACACACACACACACACCATAAACTGCAAAT
The DNA here is from genome assembly GCA_002335545.1 of Apodemus speciosus. Taxonomy (NCBI): domain Eukaryota; kingdom Metazoa; phylum Chordata; class Mammalia; order Rodentia; family Muridae; genus Apodemus; species Apodemus speciosus. The sequence continues at coordinate 127,951 of BDUI01001044.1, forward strand.
ACAGTGTCATTGCTCCTTGAGCAATTCACCATACTACCATCAGATAATATTAAGAAATAATGGCTTTGTTTCATATGAAATGTTGAAAGAAAAAAAGAGGCTCATTACTCTTAGGGTTAGTGCAAGTATACAACTCTGCATTTTTATTTTGATAAAGCTTAAGTTACAGGAACTCGGGCTCTGCACACCCATCCTTCCCTCTGCTGTGAGGAACTTGGCTCCCAGGTGGCCCCAAACCCTATGGAGAGACTCAAGCTTCTATGTCACACACAGCTTCAGGATCTGTTGGCCAATGGGGCTCTGCTGTTTCCTAACCCTGGTGGAAAGGGGAAAGCTGGGGTCTCTGTCCAGTCAAGGCACAGATGCAAGGTGTCTGCTCCTTCATGAAGCTGCCCAGCCCTTCTAGCCAGAACCATTGGCTTCCTGAACCCATATTCTTGGGAGCTATGAAGGCAGTGACAGATTGGGTATGTGGATCATAATGGGATGCCTAGAAACATGTGTTTCCTGGGACCCTGCTGGACAGACATGTCTTAAAAAGGCTACCTGGTAAAGGCCAGTTCTCATGAGATTTTGGCAACTAGTCGACTGCTTGAAGGCTGGCTCTACACCTGGAACACTCACGTCCCCAGCAGCATTTAGACTGCATAAGCAGGATCCAGGGAAGAAGAAAGCCTTGAAAGGCACAGGGTGCCCAGTCAGAGGCTGGTTGTCTGTGCTCTCCAGCTGCCTCTCCTCTGTGGAGAGGGAAACACTTGTGGCTGTCTGTGATTAGAACCCACGCCGAGAACTCACACACCTGTCTGTCAGTGTTGGGGGCTAGAACCATGAAGCTTCTTCTTAGTGCGAGACTCCAGCCCAGCTTGGTAAGCCAAGGTACCCAGCTTTCCTTAAAACCTCTTCCGGAACTAAGGAGACAGTGGTAACGTTTCCATTTTGATTTTATGGAACACTGTCCAGGGCTCATCCGGGGCTCAACAAGGGCCACTAGGTCCATCTCCTAATTCTCAGGAAACCCAAGCCTTAAATAAGTCGCCATAGCCTCAAGTCAATCCACTTGTCCTCACTCTGGTCAGCATCTTGTTTGGGATGCAGATGTGAGGGTTAGAGTCAGTTCTCCTAGATCCATTTCTTGGCTCTGATGCTTGTGGCTATGGAAACTTGTCAGAGCTTCATAGACTCTCTGAGCCTCAGTTTCCCATCTGTTACTGTGGATAATAAAGACACAACCTTATTGTGTCTTGATGAAGAATACACGGCTCAGTCCCTCACACAGTGTAAATGCTCAGGGGGCATTGACCATATTTTATGTAGCAGATGCCTAGTTTCAGAGGGGCCCTTAGAGAGCCCTGGCTCAGGATCTCTGGCTGCAGATGCAAAGGGGAAGCCAGAGGTCTGTGCAATATATTCATCTGGGCACATGTCCAGGATGGAAGAAGAGATGGCCTGGTCATGTTCAGATTATGGGAGGAGGTGAGGGAGGGACTTCTTGCCAGACAGGAGTAACTTTTACACAAAATTAACAGTGCTGTCATCTGAGGGACAGGCAGGGAACAGTGACCACCCTCGCAAGGAGACCCGATAACCTAGCACCAGGAAGCCACCTGCCATGTCATTCACAAGATGTTTGCAGATTGCTGGATAGGGGAAAATTAGAAGAAGCTGGCTTCGCCCCGAGGGTAGGAGGTAGGGAGGGCGCTCTGGGATAGGCTAGGGGACCAGGGACTTGAGATCCTGAAGAGGTGAGTATGGGACAGAGCTAAACTTCCCAGCAGCTCTAAAACACAAGTTTCTTGGGAACCTCCCAGGGAAACTCGCTTCTCCCGAAATGGCCRTAGCACGCCGTCTTCTGGTAGATGGGTTTTTTCAGATCCAAGTCCCTGCACAGTCAGGGGAGGCAAAGATCATTTTTAAATGGGAAATGGTCATGGGCTCTAGGGGTGGTCCCAGGAGAGGCTTTCCCTCCCACACCTGCACCCTATCTACACCACAGTGCTATCCTGATTAGGCTAAGAAGTAGAAGCTCCAAGGTCAGAGTCAGCTGAGCACTAACACACCAGGACTAGGGTTTGAACTCTTACTTGAGGTCACTTTCTCTACTCTACTCTACTCTACTCTATTGGTTTAGCCAAGGCCACTTTTCTCACATCCAAGAACCAGAGAATAGGGATGCTGTGATAGCATGTAGGAATGGACTTGCCTACTGGCTTCCTAGACATCTGGCCGAGATGCTCCAGCTGCTCAAAGATGGACTCATCATAGCTACTCTCTGCTGGGCCTCCTTCTGCTGGAAACCAGACACCCCAAGTTGGGGGCATGTACTGATCTATGAGTCCAGGCACTGTGCTGAGGGGGGGTCAGGCATTCGAGACCCTCCTGTTGTAAGCGTCTGAAGAGCCCTTTATGTTTCGGTGTGCACCTGAGTGTAGGAGTGGGAAGGTGCCAGGCAACAGCACCGCGATGGCACTTTTACCTGACAATGACACCTGGCCGGAGGTCAAAGTTCTTGTTCACCACCTCTAGCAGCTCCCGCTCAGTCTTCTTGGAGGTCCCATAGGTGAAGATGGAAATGGACAGAGGTTCTGCCACACCAATGGCATAGGACACCTTTGAGAAAGATCTGTCTCAGGGACTGACTTTAAAGAACAGAGGCAGCAACCACCACACTTCTTCTGCCAACAGGACCCCTACCTCTCCTGCCCAGCAGCCCTCTGTCTTCAGGTGTGCTCTCTCCTTCCCTAGTTTTCCAGGATCCCAGCCACAGTTATATAGAGATGCAACCAATGACAAAGAGAAGGCTTTGCCGCTGGGCCAGTATCTCCTTACTCCAGGCTGGGCTGGAGCCTTTGGCGAGGGCAGGAGGGATCCGAGTAGGTGGGGACAACCTACCTGAACAAGCACTCTCCGGCAGAGCCCAGCCTTGACCAGGGACTTGGCCACCCAGCGGGCAGCGTAAGCTGCTGAGCGGTCCACCTTGGTGTAGTCCTTTCCCGAGAATGCACCGCCACCGTGGGCACCCCAGCCTCCGTACGTGTCCACAATAATCTTGCGGCCTGTGACACCTGCATCCCCCTACAGAGGGCGACAAATGGGGAGAGTCCAGTCATTTTAAGCCTATTTAGAGAGTCACATCTCACACTTACCTATCTAGATTTTAAAACATCCTTCAAGAAAATAAGGAATTTAACCTTCTGCCTTTCCCCAACACTATTTGATCATAGGATCTAGTGGGGGGTGGGGCTCAACCTTGTGACAATACCCTCAGTTCTGCTAATCCCTACTTCCCCAGTCCTGTGTACATATAGGAGAAAGGAGAAAAGAGTCTGCTTTTATAAAACTCACCTCTGCTGTCCTGGCAATAATAGCTAGAGAACTCCATAGCAAATTTCCAGGAAGTAATGCTTGGGAAAGTCAGCCATGAGCAAGCACTACAGAGATGAGTGAGTGCCAGACAAAGTAGGGAGAGATGTCAGTGGCTGTGGGCAGGAATGGTGGCATTTGGAATGGCTGGTGGGAGGGCTTGGCAGCACTACGTTGGAGACTCCTATGAGCATGCCCCCCCCCTTTTCCATACTGACTGATATACAGAATGTCTTCAATGTAGGCCAAAGTTCACTGAGCACATTTAATGCATGGGCAGACACTACCGAGACACTCAGAACTACATCTTGTCATCTGTGTACTCTGGGACACGAGCAGTCATCAAGACCCAGCAACAGGACCTTATCCAGAGATTAATACGCACCTGGGGACCTCCAATGACAAACCGCCCACTAGGCTGCAGGTGGTAGACAGTATCTTCATCCAGGTACTTGGCTGGCACCACAGCTTTGATCACTTTCTCTTTCAGGGCCTCTCGCATGGCCTCCAGTGTGATGTCTTCATTGTGTTGCACAGAGATGACGATGGTATGGATGCGCACAGGGATGACTGCCCCGTTATCCTGCATGTACTGAACGGTTACCTGTCCATCGGGGGAGACACTGTGAGGCCCAGGCCTGAGCTGAGGACATCTTTCAACTGTGATGACCAGAGACTGCTAGTGCTAGTGACCCTCTCTGGCCACTTCCCATGGACTTCCCCCACTGCTGTGAGTAAACACAGGAATTCATTGGCAGAGGCAAGGGTATCTTGATTCTAGACTACGAAGGACCAAGAGGGATCTTTAGCCACAGCTATATTTGTTGGCATATAGAGCCTCTGAGATAGAGAGGAAGACCCTGGCAAGTGGCTCTGTCCTCAGTAAAGGATCCTGGAAGTACATTGGGACCAGCAGACTTTGCTAGCTACATGGACAGGGTGAAAGAAACTCTAGTCGGGACTGTTAAGCTAAAAGGGCAGAAAGCTCTGAATCCCCATTGTCTTGGTGCTTCGCCTAAAGAAGGGAGCATACTTGGGTAGGAGTCAGGATCCTGCTTATAAGGTCTTGTCTGGACAAGCCATGGAGATCCCTCAAACATTCACTTCCACCATGTACAGTTCTGTTCCCATCACATATATTACCAATTAAGATCTAAGATATCACAGTTAGGGAGGTGTCATGCCCCCCCCCACTTTACAAATGACATAAACTAAGAGATCAGAACTTGTCAGTTTGTGAAGAGCCCAGGATCCAGACCTTGTGCAAACTGAACTGAAGCTTGTCACTCCCACTGTAGTACAGACACAATGCTCTGTACAGACTCTGTCCTCTAATGACATGTCACTAGGAACAGACACATGATATCTCAGGCGGCAAGGACAAGCAAGTAGGTACCTTTGGGTTTGCAAAGTGGAAGAGTTGGTGGGTGGTCAGCAGATGGGAGGTCAAAAAAAAAAGCGATAGGTAAACAAGCTATGCATGCTAGAAGCCATGGCATAAATTGGTCACCTTTGTTGCCCATTCAAACACTTTGATCAAAAACACACACACGAGCTGAGTTCTGACCCAGAGATTTATAGCCAAGGCTCTTTTTAGCAGAAAGTTGCTACTTAAGACCATGAACCATATGCTGGATGACAGAGTCCATGCTACCTGAGACACTATATACCTATCTGCAGTCTCTACACAGCTGAGGGTCATGAGATGCTTACACAAGTGTGCCTATATTATACTAAACCTAAGCAGGGGTCTGGCTGGCTAACTAGGTGGCATAGAATAGTTTTCTATCCTAGGGCCCAGTTAGGGCCTTGCAGCAATCAATCCCTTGCTGAGGCTGTGCAGAAATATGGTCTCTGCTTGGCCAAGGTGCCTTAGACAGCCATCCAAAGCCATCTGTCACTTTTGAGTCCTTCAGCTAAGATCAAGTATAGCCAATGGGGTACATATCAGAATTCTTCTCAGTGTCCTGCTGGTCCAAAAAGCAACAGAGAGACTTCCAAAGGAAGAGATAGAAAGAGCTCTGGCCACCTATCATCTGACCCTAGTGAGATTGGAAGGTACACAATCATTGAGGACTAACCACTGAATCCTCACGCAAGAGGGAACTAGAGTGAGGATGGGGACTCCAAAGGGTGGAGACTCTCATCAGACTCTAGGATCAGAGCTATCTCATGTAGCCTTGGGAGGAGGTTCATTCTTGAGGCAATTCCCCAACCTAGTTGTTTTCCACTGAGACCTGATGTCCCATCCCTACTGGGCAAATGCTAGGCTGCATCTCTGCAGAACTCCTGGAACAGGGTGGCAAAGCAAAGGCCTGAGCTCTGCTCTTATCTCGTCATGTCAGCAGATATGGGGAAAAACACACTGTGGAAAACAGAGCTCTGACCTGGTACAAAAATAGCCACTGGACTGCCAGCCCTGATTCTCAGTATCAGCAGCAGCAATTTGTTCAGGTGGAAAGACTCATCCTGGTCACAGTCAACACAGGGGACAATGGAAATCCTTCACAAAGAGGCTGTAGAGGAGGAGGCTGACCACTGTCCTGGCATAGCACTCCCTGCATAGAGGCAGACCTAGGAGGCAGCTGGGCTGTCCAGTGCCTCGTGGCCCCCTGTGACAGGCACATATACTGCATCTTATGGAGACTCAATGCATCCTCTCAGGAAAGGGCATCCCATTAGACTCCCTCTTTCCCTCAGAGCTCCTAAGACCTGAAAACCTCTTTCTTGTGAGCGGGAAATGAGTGAGGTCTTCCTTACTGTAGCTACAGTAGCTCAAAGCACTCCTTCTGTTCCTCTCTTACCAGACAGAGAGAAAACTTCAGGGTACCTGTTGTCTTCTACCCACCCCTATTCTGGAGTTGTCTTTTCTGTGGAACTCCACATTTCTAAGCCCTTTCTTTTGGTACCACCACAGTCTACATGTTAGTTCTTCTGTCCCATAACCTCCAGCAAAACCTGAGAGGTGCTGGTGACCCCAACTCCACCTAGAAAGTCATAAGAATAGCACAGGAAGCCCTAAGAAAATGTGCTATTAGGACCATAAGCACACTCTCAGTTGCCCCAAGTAGAGCCTGTGTGATACTTCTGCCCAGAGGGAAGGATGCATCTTGGTGGCTAGAATAACTAGACACAGCTACATGCACTATACTGGATCATAAAAGCTTAATCACAACTAGAGAAAGGGAGGAGAGGGGAGGGGAGGAGAGGGGAGGGAAGGGAAGGGGAGGAGAGGGGGGGAGAAGATGGAGAGGGAGGAGAGTTGGAGAGGGAGGGACAGGGGGAGGGGGAGAGAGAGAAAGAAGTCTGGGGGGGATCACAAGTAGCGTTCAGATATGGGCACTGCTGTCCCCAAAGCAAAACCACAAACACAATAAAGGATGGTGTACAGCCCTATAAACCATGGAGAAGTTGAGTGGGATGATGCTGGTGTATTGGAGACACTGAGAAAATGGCTGGCAGAGGAAAGTGATGGTGGAATACCATGAAATTCTGAATTCTGCAATGACAAGTGGATTCTGCCCTCCTCTCACAGGAGGTAAAAACCTATAGAGAATTCCAAAGAGGTGGCGAAGATGACAAAAAATTAATTGCAGTTCTCAAGCAGGGAGAACCTTGTAGGGACATAGAGTACTGTTGCCGGCTCAGATGAAGTAGGTACCAGTTCAGGAAAGGCTTGGCTGTGGGGAGAGGGATGCTCTTCTGGGGAAATACAAGAGACACTAGTACCATGGAGACAGATGGCACCAAGCAGGCCTGGGGAACGTGTTGTGCTCCACGCAGACATCTGTGGAGTAAAAGATGGCAGTGAACAGCACGTGGTAGGCTCTCTGCCTGGGTGCCTACAGAGTGATTGAGAAGTGGGGCTGATGATGTGGAGGGACCAGGGTTGGAAGATTCAGGAGCCAAGTGTGTGAAGAGATGGAGATAACATGTAGGGGAAGATGTGCCAAGGCCTTGAGACATTACACGTTGGAACACAGAAAAGCAGCCAGGGCAGGCAGCCACTGGCCAAAGGCCATCAGAAGACTGAAGAGTGTTATGGAGCCTCCACATGTGCCAATGTTTGCATCACCACTGTCCTTCAAATAGAAAGGGATTTCATCATGATGGGGAGGAGGGAGGTCAAGTCCCATGAGGCTGGAATGGGACACATCAAGGGTAAAGACAAGGAAAGGGATCCTAGAGACAGCCTGCTCATGGTGGGAAGGCCCGTAAGCTCATAAAGGCAGGAGTCACCATGTCTCTAACTGGTGAGAAAGTAAAACTGTGGCAGGAACTAAATTACCATCAGAGTCTATATATGCTAGCAAGATAAAAATAGAATAATTTTTTAAGCCTGTCTGATTTTTTTGAATAATTTTATAATAAATTTTGATGAGGGTAAGGATGGGAAATGTGTGTATAGCCTGAAAGAGTTTTCAAATAAGTGATTCCTTTCAAAATGGATAATGCTTTGGGTACCTAAGGAGAATATTTTCATCTTAAAAATAGCATGACTAAGGTGTAAGCAACCACTTTCTAGTTAGATTCGAGGCTCCCTCCCTCATGTCTGGCGTCTAAACCCATGGCTGGGAAAAGCATAGGCCATAGTGAGGAACAGAAACAATATGAAGCTGCCTTCTAAATATCTGCATTCGTACTCCCAAACTGCTAATGTGTTAGCCCTGGTTAGAGTGGATCCTATCTGAAGTAGGTGTTGACAACACGGAGACTCGTAGCTGATCAAAGTGCTGAGGATAAGCGATCATCGTTGAGTGCCCATCCCTACACGGAATGTTCCCATCTCCTTGAACGTTCAGGGAACAAGGTGGAAAAGCGAGCGGAAGGAATCCAAGAAGAGCCAGAAGTCAGGAAAGAGTGCTGTGAAACGCTGTCTTCTGGATATAACACGCACAGCATTGCACCCTCGATCCACAGGAGCTTTGGCTCTCTGCACAATATCTGCACRAGGCTGGGCCCATCACCATTTCATTGTGGATAGGGGAGAGGCTGATAACATCCCGCTGTCCCTGAGGAACTGTGGGCAATAAATCATCAGTTACCTTTATTCAAATAAGAAACCCCTTACCCCTGTTCATGCAAGCAACTATAATTAACTGCAGTGTGTTAGCCACACAAAGAAACACAAACACGTGGGAGGGAGGACTTGTTAGAGAAAAGGAGGACTTGATGGAAGTGGGAGGGGGTAAGGGGGGATCCCAGGGCATATAACCAAAGGTGGTGCGTGCATGTGCTTGTGTGTTCATGTGTGTGTATAACAGCATATAACCAAGTATGTGGTGTGTGTGTGTGTGTGCGCGCGCGCGCATGCGTGTGCATATAAAACAGTGCATAAAACCGAGCATGTGGGGAGGTGTGCATGTGCATGTGTGTGTCCATGTCTGTGTGTATGTGTGTGTGTTTAACAGCCTATATATAACCAAGTATGTGGAGTGCATAATGCATGTGTGTGTATAACAGGGCATGTCACCAAGCATGTGGGACGTGTGTGTGTGTGTGTGTGTGTGTGTGTAACAGGGCATAAAACCAAGCATTTGAGGAGGGGTGTTGTAAAAGAATGAATTAAAATATAAGTATTTTAAAAGCATTTTGGCAAGTGACAATGAATATGTAAGACGTGGGGAAAATGTGCCCAGAACCACACTGATTTGGTGTACTTGGTTTAGTATGTAGAGGCCACCTGTAGAGAGGTCTGCAGGGGAGATGGATACAGCTCACCTGAGTCTTAGAATCAGGTCTCAGCCAGGGAAGGACACCAGAGCGCCTCAGATCTGCCATCCGGGTGTTGAGTTTGTGAGCGAGTACAATGGTAAGGGGCATGCATTCCTCTGTCTCATCAGTGGCATAGCCGAACATCAGACCCTGGAGGAGGACAGCTGCCTTAGAACTCAGAGCAGCAGCATTCTCCAAATCTCGGTTTCTGTTTGGTGCTTCAACAGTTATGCAGTGTCTCTCTCACACAGAGAACACTGTCCTATTTGGCATTTTAGAAGAAGACATTGCCTATACCTGTCATCAGCAATCACCGGCTGCTACCACGCTGCCTGACACTGCTGCCAGGTAACAGCACTCACCTTCCTGCAGGCCTGATCCTCCCCAGATCTCCAGAGTGATGAGACCACCCAAGAGAGTAACTCAGCAGGTTTCCCCTCACGGGTCATAGCTCGGTCCAAACACACCGCTTTGGCTCACCCCTCACACAGCCGACACACCTGATCTCCTGCACCAACGTCCTCCTCGTTTCTGTCCAGGTGGACACACTGGGCAATGTCCGGGGACTGCTGCTCCAGAGCCACTAGCACATTGCAGGTCTTGAAGTCGAAGCCTGGGCGGAAGCAAGCCAAGTGGGGACATGTGTCAAGATGCGACTATAAGGTCCTTGGTGAACCTCTCAGTCACCGGCGTGGCATTCGGTGTAAGGGGTGGTAGCCTCTGGTTCTCAGGTGAGGCCCAGAATGTTGAAAGACCTGATATTTGCCTCCATGGTCATGTAGAACTCTTTTAAAAGAGAGATTCTCCATAATATATTGTACTGTATTCTAGTACACCTTGTTTACAAAAAAGTATTGTCCTACAATGTGACAACCCCAAACCAGGGCACAAACCAGACAGTGTCAAGGACATTCTGACTGACGCAGGTGAGCAACACATGGCCATGCTCCCCCAGGTATCCCAGAGAACCCTCCAGAACCCCACTTGAAAATCAAAGCACTACCAAGACATGGTGCCTGTTTCTAATCCCAGTGCTTTTGAAGTGCAGGCAGGAGGCCACTCTTGGCTAGTCTGGACTACTTTGAACCCTCTCTGAGAGAAAGGAAAAGAAAGAAAAAGGGGGAGAGAGGGAGGGAGGGAGGGAGGGAGAAAAGAGAATATCACTGCAGTGACTGAAAATCAAAGTTCTTTTGAATCTTGTCATTTAGAAGCCCAACCATATACCTTACCCATATATATGTGTATATGTATATATGTGTATATATTTATTATCTACACACATGCTAAATAATAAGTACCATGTATATGAACCATCGAGAAAGACACCTAGAGCTGGAGTCCTTTGCCAAAGCTACAACTCTAGAAGCAAGTCCCCATCTGCAAAGCTGCAGTACAGAGTTGAGGTGCTGCACCTCTGCATGCTGTGTGCTAGCTCAAGGAAGCCTCACTAACAGCAACTCCTGTCAGGGAGCCAGAACTCCGTTAGACAACAAACTTAGGTCTAGCCTTAAGCGTTGTGTACTTTTCCACCTCCCCTGGGTATTGCTGGATGGAATGTTCCTACTCTGGCTCCTCCCCCGCGCCCCCCCCCCACACACACACACACATACACACGCAAGCTTGACCAGCTCCCAGTTAGTGGCCTTGAACATTTCCCATGCAATCTATTCCTATATTGCATAAGATGAAGAGATTCCCACAGAACACCTCAGAGTTGGTTGTCTAAGGCCAAGCAGTCCCTCTACTGTGGTTTGCTTTGCTCTTTGCCTTCCCCTCACCCTCACCATTCCCCAGGGAATGTCTTTGAGGTAGAAATCAATGAATAATCTTTAGAGAGGTGCCAACGGGCTCAGCTCTGTGTATGAAGCTATTTCCATTTTGCCTAATCATTGAGTTGAAATAATACCTCTTCCCAGTTCAATGTTTCCATAGCTGGGTTCTGTCACTTAGCCCTTTCTAAAGAATATTGCCTTATGGAAATTTTCTTTGTAACCTAATGCAAGGCATGGTCTTGAATAAGATATAGATGCACATAAATAAATTGACTTCTCAGAGTATAACAGGAAGAGGCTATACATGGCGACATCCCCAAATGCCGTTCTTCAGGATGGCGGGTTTCTTCTCTAAAGGCCACACACCTTAAGTGGGAAAATTAATTTTCATACTATTTCTCTTCCCAGGTACTCTAACGCATCCCCATACCCCAAGAAGCGGTCTTTCTCATGATTGCTCTAGGTCAACACATCTCTCACAGTGACCTCTAGAAATTGAAGCTCAGAGATCAATGGAGACCCAGAGGGAATTTTTTTAAATAAATAAATATGAAAAATAAAAGCTGAAATTATGTGAATATGTATTGCTAGAAGATATGGTAGGGCCTTGAAGAAGCCAGGTCTGAGCCCTTTCTAGGAAATGGGTGTGGGTAATGGGCAAATGGAAGCTCCACCAAAATGTCTTTGCCAACGGGCGCCACGCCCTGTCTTCCCATACACGCCCAGGCTTGGCTGCTTCCTGCCATGCCTAGGCATAAGCAGTGGCATCTGCTGGGAAGCCCTCAGTGCCACCGGGTGCTTCCTGGTCCCCTTACTTCCTGGCCTGTACCTCTTCTCTGAGCCTCTGCTCCTTCACCACCTGATGTGGGTGCTAACCTGGGCTTCCCAGTCTCCTTCACCTGTAATTAGGCCCAGATGCTTGAAAACGAGGCCTCATTTTCTGTATCTATAGTAAAATGCAGTATAGCTCAGTGGAAAGTACAGAAACACCCACACTGGTGTCGTCTCACTGTAGTTATACTCTAAGCCAAGATATCCTCATTTGCATAAGAAACACTCCAGGGTATTCTGGAATGATGAAGTCAGATAACATAGTAGACACTAGCACCTGTGCTTGGCACAGAGCATGTTGTCACTAGAGGGTCGCCCCCTTCATTAGGAGCTTCATTCAGAGCATCTGCCAATACAGGGAAAGCAGGAGCTTAAGAGACTCGTCAGGGACATGCTGGCCCCTCCAGCTGTAGTCCTCCACAGAAGGTGGCCAGACCTTGGTCTAGGAATGTTATCCTCTGGACAGGATTTGTACTTCTGTAAAACTGAAGGATCAGATCTGACTCCATATGGGAAATGGATACAGCAGAGACCAACATGCACACAGACCCAGCAAACTCATGCTCACCCTTGGCAGAGTCATCATAGCCAATGTGCTTGATGGTGTCTCTCACCACCCGCTGGTAGTCAACCATGGCCATTGAAGTGATCTCCCCACACAGTAGCACCATACCTGTCTTGCATACTGTCTCTGTAAGGAAAGAAAGGTAAGTGGTAGTCATAGGGCAGCAGACAGAAGCTCAAGTGAAGCAGAGATGGACCGACTCATTAGGGGCTTTAATGAGTAGTTTCTAAGAACGAATAACTGTGCCAACAAAAGGCAACTCCAGCACTCATCACTGAGTATCTGCAAGTGTTGGCAGAATAATGAAGCTTTGAAAAGGATGAGTTGTATTTGAGTTTTGTGCAAAGTACTTATTGATTCTGTTATCTTGGACAACCTACTTAACCTGTCTCCAGTCGTGTAGCTTTCATAATCAACATGATGAATGCATAACATGTTATCTCTCGACACACACAAACAGAGAGAGAGAGAGAGAGAGAGAGAGAGAGAGAGAGAGAGAAGAGACCATGATGCTGGAATATGTGGATCCTAATCCAAGGATCAATACAGACCAAATTTCTCAAAAGGAATTTTTCTTTAAGAACTGGAATCACATAAATATCTACTGTCAGAGGCTCTCGTTGAATCTTTAAAAACAGGAGCAAGAGCCCCAGCCACGAATCTAGGGTGGATACAATGCCAGAATCTTACAGAAAGTGACACTGTTTGTTTCAATGCTATCACGGTGAGATCTACTCTGAGTAACACGAGGACCTGACATACATATCATGGGCTGAGATGCCTGTAGAGAAGGAAGGAAGGGTCTCCCCAGAGTACAGGACACAGCACAGACAATGACAGTCCATGCTAGTCTCCATGCTGGGGCCTCCTGCACCATAAGATATGACAAAGGGCATGATGCAACCAGCAGTGTCTCCCCTTCAATAAGGTCAGAGATTGGACAAGGACCTTCCACGCTCTGGAGTCAAGGGCTATGTTATGTGACAAAGCCTTTTATCAGACAAAGATTTGATGCTGGAGAACTTTATCTCGGAAACAACAATAAAGATATTTTGCCTACATGGACGCCCAGTGGGCATAAGTGGACAGCATGGATGGACAAGGGCTTCAGTGCTTAGTTCAACACTGATGGTCCTTTGGAAAGTTGTTGGTTTGGGTATGGATAGTTAATGAAACTGCTCTTCTTTGTTGCTGGTAAATGGGATGCATAAATTAACATATGAGGCATACCACAAATTAGGAAATAACCTTGAAGTAGCTAGATATATATAGCCGTCAAATGAGCTTCTAGACAGCCTCAAGCATTTCCAGCTCTTCACTCTCTCTGAAGGATTCATCTAAGAACTTATAAAGCCCCACAGTCCCAGTGAAACCTTTGCTAAGGAGGCCATGTTCCCTCCCCCCCAGCCCTCTGCTGGTTCTGGTGGTGATGACATCTAACATCAACTTCTAGATGAAGAATCTGTTTCATCATTAGAAATGTTTTCTTCCTGATACAACATAAGAAAGTCACTTTAAGAAGAACTCTCCTGTGGACAGGAGGACATTGACTTTGGGCTTGAATATGATGCTATGATCTAGGTGCACCATGAACTTCTTTGTCCAACATACTCAAGTACCCAGCAAAAAGGGAAACTTGTCTCTTACCACAGGCCACCTTGGCATTGGGGTCTTGCTTGAGGTGGGCATCCAGTACCGCATCACTAATCTGGTCACAGATCTTATCTGGATAAGAACAAACACTGAGTGTAACAAGTAACATAATTGATAAGCATGGCAAATGTAAATGCTAATAGACATCTTATGAGTCAGCCTATCAAACCTATCTACCAAAAATAAAAGAGATATTCTCTTACATATCAAAAATGAGAATTATTTTGTCTAATAAATACATTTATAGATTTTGATTTTTCCCTATTCTTTGACAGTAACACACACACACATATATATATACATATATATGTGTGTGTGTGTGTGTGTGTGTGTGTGTGTGTGTGTTACTTGTAACCAATCCCCATTACCCTCTCTTATTCCCCTCCATTCCCTTTGAGCCTTTGCTTTAGGTCCCCCCTCTACTGTGCTGCTTTGTTGTAGTGACCCAATGAGTTTGTCATGAGTGAGCCATGAGTGTGGCTGTGTTGTTATTTACAAAAACATGACTTGCCACCAGTGGCTACACCACAGAGATAAAATGACCTTCCCTCCCCAGCAACCTTTAAGGGCCAATACAATAACTCCTTGGCTAAGTGTGAGGCCTCATGAGTCCCCGGTGTTTGTATTCTTAATTTCTTCTAATTCCTCCCTCATTCTGGATGGCATGCATTGCACAAACTCATAGAATCCCTTAAAAGGAAAATACATTTCAAAGCCAGCTCTTCCAAGAGTCCAAGAAGCTCACAATCACATTATACTAAGAAGTCTTTCATTCGCCAATCCTATTCCCCACTGCTAACATCTAGAAAAGTTATGACTGTAGTCTGCCATCCTTCAGAAAATCAGAAAGATTGGGTACTAAGTGACCAGACAAATGTCATATTGAAGGCTCTACAGATGCAAGCTAAAAGATGCAAGTCAAACCCAAGTAGATGGCATCACCCATAGAGAACCCATAGGCACCATTGTTGTTCATGAGAACACTACCACAAGCAGCTCTTAGATCCTCCCGCTGGTCATTCAGCCTCCTTCAAATCAGATGTATGTCCTGGAAGGTGGGCTAAGATGGGACTGACAAAGATTCAGCAAGAGCCAGGAACTGATGTTCTTCTGCTGCTTATCTTATAGGACTCACATAGTCTAACATGTAGATCACCAAGTGACATTGTGCACAAATTCACTCCAGCTTTGTAGTTAAAGTGTGTCTACTAACAAATTAAGAGTTAAAAGAGCCTCCTATTTAAGAAATATTCTCCTTCACTTAATGTTCAAAATGCCCAAATAGTCTCCTCTTTAAGAGCATTTTTTTAATATTTCTTTTTACTTGTGTATATGCATGTGTGTAATCTGTATGGGAGAATGTAGATGTGTGGGAACAGATACCCATGGAATCTAGAAGCAGGTGTTGGTCCTCTGAATCTGGATTCTGGGAACCAAACCCCAGTCTTCTGCAAAAGCAGTGAGTGCCCTTAACACTGAGTATCCCTATAGTCCCTGGAGATTATTTTTGAGCATTCAGATCCTGAGTCAAGGAGTTTAGCTATCAAACATAGATACTAAGATATTGATCAACTTAGCATTTAAGGTCAACTTTCTAATTTGAAATAAATGATGGAGTTTTTCTATCCACCCTTCTGCCAGTGGCAGATGCTCATTTTAAATCTGGGAAGGTGTGAGTCCACAGCCTCTGCCACTTGTATCAGTAAAGGCCTCCTGACATTCTAAAATAAATTACATGGTGGCCAATATTGACCTGTCAGAATACCTAGAAGCTATTCATAGGTTAACTACTGACAGACATCCAGAAATCCCATTCATTTAAAGGGCCCAGCTCACATAAGGTACCACTATGTTGGGAAATACAGGTACGGGGGGGGGGGGGGGAGGGGGGATTAGCAAGGTCATGAAGATAGCTGCTTGATAATTCCTAAATCCCTGAGAGGCCTTCCTCTCTCTCCTCCCTCCCCCTCCCATCTGGGATTTTTGATATTCACACAATGAAGTTTGCCTTGAGCTTGCTCTACCGGCAAGGGTAATCTTGATGTCTTAACTCCCCTGTCTCCAGCTTCCAAGTACTGTGATTACAGTTCAGGTCTTTTCTTTTTTCCATCCAGGGGTGAAGCCACTAAATACAGGGCCTTGCACATGCTAGGAAGCAAGCCCTTCTATACTGCTGAGCTACAATCCCTGGAAGAATTTCTTTCTGAGAAGTCTACTCAGGATTTCAAAGTTTCCATCACTACATTGGCTTAAGACAGTCATTTTATCTTTCTAATATGGGAGAATTTTGCCATGGAATGGTCAACAGATCACCAAGCCTTTGAGGAAACCAACCAACGTGGACACTTAATTTACAGTAGAAAATGAATGGTGAATGAGACAAATTGATAGGCTACCATTAAGGAGGCAAAACAGTCAGTGGATTGACAGATGTCTTCATGCTCTGTCCACTAAACACACTGCTGTTAGGTACAATGGGCTACACTTGAGACAAGTAGGCACTGAGAAGATCTCGTTTTCTCTGGGCATAGTATGTTCTTCTAACATATGGGTGACTACCAGAAACTATGGAGCTGCCCAGTGTGTGTCCAATACCAGAGATGTGCCTATGATGAACAGTTGCACTATTGACATTTGGAACCACATAATTCTTGGTTGTGGGACTCACTCATGTACTGTGGAATGCTTAGCTGCATGTCTGATCTCTAGCCATCACACTCCAGGAGCATCTTGCCTCCGAGGCCTAGGATGTAACGATCAAAGAAATGGTCCTACATATAACGAAATGCTTCTGAAAGAAGAGGGCCTGGATTGCCTTAAGTTGGGGAATCATAGGATAAGGCACACAGGTGTAGTGAATCAAAAGGCCCAAAGTCAAGTTTCAAGGTATGAAGTTAAATCTCTTGGAGAGAGAAGGAAGGCAGGGAAATTAGACTTGGTGACAAGTCACTTGATGACACACCATATCACCCAGAATGGATGTAAATAAGTTCTCAAGACCTCAAATCAGTGTGCCTAACTCCAGGGTTCTCCTAGAACAATGGTTATCAACCCCAGAGTTCTCCTAGTTCAGTGATTCTCAGTGTGATATTCCCATACCAGCATAAGCAGCACCTCCTAAAAGCTGTTACAAATTATAATTCTTAAGCATCTACCTATCAAGATCTACCAAATTGGACCCCACAGGAGTAAGCCCTTAGCTTCATCCAGCCTTGTGGTGTGATGCCTCTGTGCTACACAGCTTGACAACCTCTGTCCTACAATCAGAACTTGTGACTACCTTCTCATGGTCCTGTCACTGAAAATTGTCTCTAGCTTTCCATCACAATCCATCCCCTTTCAAGAACCAAAACAATGCTTGAATATTCCTCTACAGCCGTGGTTCTCAGCCTTCCTAATGTGACCTTTTAATACAGTTCCTCATGTTGTGGCAACCCCCAACCATAAAATTATTTTCCATGCTACTTCATAACTGTAACTAAAATTATTGTCCATGCTACTTCATAATTGTAATTATGAACAATTCATAACAGTGTTTTCTGATGGTCTTAGGTGACCCCTGTGAAGGAGTTGTTCGACTCCCAAGGAGTGGAGACCCACAGGTTGAAAAGCACTGCTCTTTAGGAAGTTTACACTGTGTCAGAAAGCATGTCTGAGATCCTTGCCATCTGGAGCTCCATCTTAGAACCCATTAGAAGGCAGTGCTAATCCTTTCTAACCTGTGCATGGTTTATGTGCAAAACTTTTTTCCTATTTGAGAACCATTCTCCACTGACTTTAATAGGTCACTGGTATGAAATGAAAGCTTTACTCAAAAATATATTATTCAGTTTAGTTCTGTCAGTACACTTAGTACACAGCAACCTTGTTGTTGAGAATCTGAGTGGGCAGCATCATGGACCTAGGCTTCAAGATGGGTGATTCAAGATGAGCTTTACAACTAGCTCACGCTTTCTGCAAAGAGTCTCGACGGCAGCTGATGACCCTTGTTTTTAAGTTACCTAGTAAAAGCAACTCTCTGGGCACAGGCTGGGAACGGCAGGCTTGCCTGAGTCCAAGACAACCTACTTACCTGGATGCCCCTCTCCTACAGATTCTGACGTAAACATGAATGCTCCCTCTTCACTTAGAGAATGGTCACACAAGCCATCCACAGGTCCATTCATTGTGTCACTTTTCGACTTCACTTCTCCAAGGTGACAACTTCAAAGGTGAGACTTTGCCTGTAGTTTCTTTTTCTTTTCTTTCTTTTTTTTCCTCCCCCTACAAACCCAACAGGCAGATCTTTGGCAGAATCACAAGGAGGTGACTTCTACCTAAGTGCCTGTGGGCATATAAGGACAGGGTAAGGATGGGCAAGGAGGGAGAGAGTGGATGGAATACAGATGTGTCACTCCCGGCTGGTCACAGCTTGCTCCCAGGTGACTCCTATATATGGAAAAGTGAAAGTGCCTGAATAATCAAGTAAGGACAATGGAGGAGTCCATTTCCTGGGAGGGGAGTCTTTTTACCTTGAGGAATTTCAGCCTTCAGCTCTGATGTCTCAAGTGGGAAACCTGTGGTCTATGAGAGATGAGGAAGGCTGTTTAGCCTCTCAGACCGGAAGTGCCTCTCGGAAGGAGCTGATCTCTGAGTGGTTCCCGGGATACCAGCCCACACTGGAGAGTTGGGAGCCTGGAGTTAGTCACAGGCAGCTAGAACCTCTCCCAGAGATTTGGTATGAGCTAAGGTTGCAACACTGTGAGGCTCTGCTGTGGATGCTTCTCTCCACCCCCACACCTGATCTGGATTGGGCTCACCCGCTCTACCCCCTCAGGGCAGAACAGGAGCCAAGAGCATGCACCTGTACTCTGAACCAGCTTTACCATTACACAACAGATTCGTTTTAGTTTGAAGGAAATCTTTGCCGCACGCATTTTCTTTTCTGCCACAAGAAATCACCTAAGCCATCAATATCTCTAAGAGACCTGCAAACAAATTAACAAGCTAGAGGTTTGATAGTGGCGGTGGTGGGTGATTCAGGACACAAAGATTATTAATTTCTTTAAAATGAAATTCTGAGAAGCAGATTCATTAAGTGCAAATTAGTATTCAGGTTTAGTATCCCCCCGACATGTGATAAACTTCCGTGAATGCAGTCTTGTTCCTCTCATAAACACCCAGTTCCTATAATTTCCTTATTCTTTTTGCTTTGCCCAAGAAAAGGATAATTCAGGATTGATAGTATCCTTAATTAGCTTGTGTCATAAATGATAGATAGCATCTGTCTGCAGCTTTTCGCCAACTCTCAGATCTACGATCTTTGAATCATGGGAAGTTGAGATCAGACGGGAGAATGGAAAGAAACCAGTTCTTTCTAGAATACAATAAAAAGTAACCAATGAAGGCTCTATACATACAGAGTGGACTGAGGAAGCTACGAACAGGTGGAGGTCATGTCCAAAGCAACTGACCTCCGTGACTAAGACCTCCCCTGAACTTATCCAGGTATTTAATATTGTTTTTCCAGCACAAACTCTAGTGCTCCAAACCTTGAAGTTAGTTAATCAAAACATTCACTCTAGGAAATTAAAACTATATTAAATCGATGTGGGATGCTACGAGGCCGCTTGTAAATACACAGCTCTCGAAGCACGTAACGAGAAGTGAGCTGACTTTCCTTGGCTCGTGACTGCTAAAAGGTAAGAGTGAAACGAGCTGCTGGGAAGGGACAGAAAAATGAAGGCTCCGATTTGGATTTTAGATCAAATGGCCAGCGCACAAGATCTTTCCTGTTTGTACTGAAAATATTTCAACATCATGGTCTCTTTGTAAATTACTTTTGGGTACATTAGTTTCAGGCTTAGAGACAGTACAAGCTAATGTTTAATTTGAACCATAGACCTAGGTTACCCTAGCTAATAGAACTGTAGCAATTGTGTTATAAATTTGCTTCAAGGGAGACATAAAGTCTAAATATCAAGAATTCTTCAGAGTTCTTAGATACAGCACAGAGACAGAAGACAAGATACCTCCTCTTTTGAATTTCAAAATGAGTAATAACATCATAGGGCAGAGGGTACTGGTTAGATGTTCTTTATATGAAAGTAGGGCTTTTAGAAATGAGCACCACCAATTTTCCTCAAAGTGAGGAAAAGTCCTGAAGGCAACTGATTCAGCCTAGCTCCTGTGTGAGCTCCATACAACATGGCCTCTATGTACAACGATGCCTCATTTTTTTTCTTAAGATAAATGATAATAAATCACAGAATATGGCAGATGGCAGTTCAGGCTTCAGGGCTGGAGTCTCAGTTGCTTCTCTAACCTACTAAACAGCCCAGATCAAACTTCCATAGCTCTGCAACAGGTAAAATAATCACCTGCCTAATGGAATTATTGTAAGAATAAGATTAGACTATTTAGACATAATGAGTCTTTAACATACTGCTAGATAGCAATACAAAGTTATGAACATTAGCAAATATAATTAGACAAGCTCTGCATGTATGCATGGTATTCTTCTGAACGAAAGGAGAACATTGTATGTGTGCATATGTTTATTCACATACACATAATTGCAGTTTGCTTTTTTCCATATCTCTCTGTAGCTCACGTTTCATATTTGACATACAGATAGATATTTCTTTTAGTACCTGAACAGTATCCCATACTATATATTATTCAGCTGTTCCTTCCCTGGTGCTTGAATATTTTTACTTTTCCATTTATTTTAAGGTCACAAATATACTCATCATAAGCATGTTTTGGTGAAATATAAAATGGAAATAGATTTGGCTGGTTTCACCTGTAAACTGAAGCATTCAGGAGGCTAAAGCAAGAGGATTTGGGGGTTGGAGACTAGTTTTGGACTCATAGCAAAATGATGTTTCCAAAAAAAAGGGGGGGGCAGGAGTTAGCAGTGCTGAAGCAGATAAAGATTTAGCATCCATAATAAATGCTATTAGCTATATAAACACCAGCCTACACAAGAATTAAAATAGTAGCTTCATTCTTCCTCAGAAGGAGCTAACAGATCTTGGCAGAGGTATAATGATTCTAAGCACCGAACCCATAAAGACTTCATAGCTCTAAATTGCCAACTAAATGTAAATTGGATCTTTCTTGTGCACAGGCTGTCCTGGTCTCCCTTACGCATGAACTGTCCTCATGTCCCTTCCCAGCATCACTGATAATCTAAGTTCAACATATCAAAGGCTCAAATTTGGCCTCATTTCCATGTAGCAACCTTCTGCTCTGAAAACCAATTGACTAACGAGTTCCTGAAGAAACGTTTTGTTTATAGTTCTCAAAGGGAAGTTGATGAGTGCCTATATAATAAGATAAGGCAGCTCTCAAATAAATACCCTAATGATGTACCTCAGGGTCTTAGAAAACAGGCCAAACTTGAAATTTAGAGCTGTAAATGAATAATAAAGATCAAGAAGGAAATTAATGAAATGGATATAAAACAAATAATACAAGTAGGCCTAGTCACTGGAATAGTTAACTCTTTGTAAAGTTAAATAAGACAAACAGTCAAATAAATAAAGGAAAGGGTTACTCAAGTTAATACATTTTAAAACTAAAAGTGATGCTAAACAGATAGACACCAATGAATTCAAGACGAGCAGTAGAAAATATTTTTAAAAGTTATGTCCCAATAAACTAGAAAAGCTAGAAAAGCCAGGCAGTGGTAGCGCACACCTTAAACCCAGCACTTGGGAGGCAGAGGCAGGCGGATTTCTGAGTTGAGGCCAGACTGATCTACAGAGTGAGTTCCAGGACAGCCAGGGCTACACAGAGAAACCCTGTCTGGAAAAACCAAAAAAAAAAAAATAATAATAATAATAATAATAATAATAATAATAATAAAATAAAGGAAAAGAAAAGAAAAGAAAAGAAAAGAAAAGAAAAGAAAAGAAAAGGAAAAGAAAAACTAGAAGAAATGAACAAATTCCTAGATACATAAAATAAATACATTACCTGTTCTGGTTAACCTTGATTGCAAACTCAGTAGGATGTTGATTCACCATGAAAACGAACTTCTGAATCTGTCCAACCCTAACCCTAACCCTAACCCTAACCCTAACCCTAACCCTAACCCTAACCCTAACCCTAACCCCAACCCCAACCCCAACCCCAACCCCAACCCCAACCCCAACCCTAACCCTAACCCTAACCCTAACCCTAACCCCAACCCTAACCCTATGAGGGAGTTTCTAGACTATGTTAATTGAGGTGAAGAAATTTCACCCTAAATTTGCTAAAGTCCTGAACTGGATCTTAAACAGAGAAGATAAAAGTGAGTTCGATCTGGATGGTGGTAGTGCATGCCTGTACTCCCAGCACTTGGGAGGTAAAGGCAGGCAGATCTCTGAGTCTGAGTCCAGGACATATTGAGTTCCAGGACAGCCATGACAATATAAAGAAACACTGTTTTTAAAAACAAAAACAAAAATAGTGAGTTTCATTTCAGGACTCACTTCTGCTTCATGACTGTGGATGTAATCTAACCAGCTACCACAAGCTCTTGCTATGTCTGTCTGCCATGCTGGATTGTACTTTCCAACTGTGAGCCAATATAACTATTTCCTTCCTGAAGCTACATTTTTGTCCAGTATTTTATCACACAAACAAGAAAAGCAACTAATGCAAACAGTTGGTACCAGGAATGGAATTATTGCTGTGCCACATTTAGATGGGTGGTTACAGGCTTTGGAAAACACTTTGGAAAGCGTTTGCAAGAGGAATGTGGATACGTTTGGAACTTTGACCCTAGAATGCCATAAGCAGATGCTAGTGGGCCATTACCGTGGGTTTGAGAGACCAGTATACTAACATATACAAGGACCTTGGAGGGTTAGCTTCTAAGGTTTTGAAGAACAAGAACTCGATTTGGAGCAGAAGTCATAATATTATATTCTAGAAAATATTCCTGCGGCATTCTGCCTGTGTCCTGAATATTTGAGTAAGGCTACAATTTTTAAAATGGGTTAACTTGTTTAGCATATGAAATTTCAAGATAGCATGCAGGCTGTGTCATAATTAGTGTTCACTGTGCTTATTCAGATCTGCAATGACAGGTAGCAAAATATGGAGAAAATATATATATTTCTATAATATATATTATATATACATATAATATATATTACATATGTATGAAAAGTTTGAAAGCAGTTATAATTGTTAAAGAGATCTTCACCATTAAAGAAACAGCCAGTGCTCTACATAGCTACAACAGAAGAGAGGTCACCAGACAGTACCAAAGGAAAGATCTTTGTTGTAGAAACAAAAATATATTTGGGGGAAGGATCTAAACTAAGAATTCCACTGAAAGAGTTTCCCACATCAAAAACAACTGTCTAGGAAAGTGTTTTCCAGAGTCAGAACACGGAGATTCACAGAGTCTCTTTGCAGAGACTCCAAAGAGGCCCAGCTGCATAGTGGGCTGGCAATAAGAACTTAGAAGCATAGTCCACAAAGTACTCCAAGCATGAACAATTCAAAATGAAGCTGTCCTAGATCTTGAATCATAATTTCAGAGAGCTGCTGAAACAAGCAAATATTTGGAAGAGTTGGAATCCTGCAACCTTTGGGAACCACTATGTGAAGTTGGAAAGGTAAAACCTAAGTTACAATGATGATTCCAAGATGCTGAAGATGCAAGAATCAAGGAATACACAGTGTGTGATGTTGCATCCATGGAGTGAGGCTGGTTCAAGGAAGAGGCTGCCTGTGCTGTGAGCAACAAAGCTAGAAAGTAGATATCCAAGCCCTTTGCAACCCAGATGATTCTGTTATGTGCTCTAGATACTGAAAATAGAATTGCCTGATTTGCTGTTCACCATGCTGGGAATTTGTTTTACTTTTGTCTCATCTGTCTTTGATATGCATCCCCTCTTCCCTTTTGGAATGAGAATGTTTACTTTGTGCCTGTCAGAAGTATATAATTTCATTCTTGTTTGTTTGACTGTGAGGAGTTCATTATTAAGAGATCGGCTGGATTTTAGAAAACTACTCTGTATGTGACATATTTTTTAGCAGTGATGAACTATTAAAGACTGTGGCAACTTAAGTTAGAATATGTTCATTTTGTATGATGAGATGTCTATGTGCCTAGGGAGACAAGGACCACAAAGCTCAAAGTGATGTGCTTGGGTATAAAGTTGACAAGAGGGAGAGTTGTAATGGTTAATCTTAATTGTCAACCTGGTGGGATTTAGTGAAATGTGAGTTTCTGGTTGTGTCATGTGATGCAGACTCATGTGGTGTTTTGCTGAGGCAAAACCCATAGGAAGTCACGTGATGTCTGGAGGTTATATAAGTGGGACTCAGCATACAGTGATGGGGCACTTACATAACTAACTGTGCAACTCTTCATTGGTCTCTCCTCTGATCTTCACTTCATTGAAAGAAATACAGCGAAGACCTCCTGGCATTCCGGCTAGTCCTGGTTGCTCCCACTGACTCTGCCAATTCAGCAGAGGCCTGGTGGTTTCTGCTGGATCATGATGCTGTTGCTGATTCCTGTTTGGAGAAACTTTTGAACTGGACTGTTGGTATCAACTCTGTTGGACAACAGAGACTGGAATCACCTCAAAGAATACTTCTCAACAGGATGACAACCCCTGTCCTATTTACCATCTTTTCCTCCCTAACTTTAGAGAGTAGGTTTGAAAAATATAAGCCTACAACTTAGAATTCCTATTGGGCCAGTTTCTAGGTTGTATTGGGAGTACTATCCCCCTGTGTCCTTTTATAACATGACTAGCTACCCCATGTTCCTGCTGCTTCTCATCCAGTGAGAAGTGAAACAAAGAACACCTCAAGATGCTTAAGCTTTAGAAAGAATTAGTAACTATGTTCAAAATTTAAAATTGACTTCCTGAGTCTTTGGAAGACGGCTAAGGTTGGACACCAAATGACCTGACAACCTGACAACTAAAGAGTTTGGCTTTAAAAGAGGAACAAATTGCTGTCTCTCAACCAATTAATTTGAATTCCCTAAGGGGAAACCCACTCTCCTAATCCTAGTAACTATTATTCTGAGTCTAGAGTTATGTCAGAAATCCTTGACCTTTTTAAGCCAGATCAGTGCTGGGGGCCAAAATTTAAATAGAAGTCTTCCTATTTTTCTGGAAACCTGTCTCTGTATCGGCCATGTAGTCATGCATTGATTCATCATCCTACCATTCTATACATTCTTTGAATGTGATTTAAATACCTGCCATAGACCAACCCCATGGTAGGTTCTCTACAGTAAAAGGACCTGATGCAACAGAAAGAAAAGATACTAAGCCCAGGAGTTAGAATTTTAATAACATGGATTTTTAGGGACACTTCAGGTGTTCTGTGAGGCTGGGGCATGGGGTGTGGTCTAGTAAACAGCCAGAGAGCATCAAGAGAAGGACTCACGAGCCATACTAAAAGGGCTCTCTGAGTTCTGTGAGGAGTTTAGTCTTGAAGACAGAGATAAATTCATGAAGGCTGTCAAGCAAACTATGTCAGTTGACATGGAATGTAATCAGAATTGTTTGTAAACATGTTGCTGGCCACTAGACTAGACAAGACTGCCCTAAAGGAACTAATTGACTGATGTAGTCAGACAGTAGGAGTATGGTCTAATACTTCATTGACTATGGTAAACAGGGAAGTAGGCAGAACCAGGGGTGACTTCCAACTTTCTGGCCTGAATAAATATGCAATAGTCCAAAAGAAATAACAACAGCAGTAGACACAAACACTGTGCCCAGCATAGGCATGAGGTAGTGCTGGTGCCCTGGGTGAGAGTGGATACTCTTAGGGATCTTACTTGGCCTTTCTACTATGCTAAAACTATATAATTCCCTTGTATGGGTAACTGAACATCTTTCTCAGTGTGAAGGATTTATCTAACAAGAATCTAACTAAGAAGTGTGAAGTAAAACTCTTGTGGATGAAAAATGTAAAAGTAAAAACTCTGGCAAAAAGGGAAAATTTTACAAGTCATGTAGAGTCATATGACTCTATTAATTACACAATATTCTGAAGCCTGTTGGTATCACTGAGTCAACAAAACTCACCTTGCATAAGCAAACACACTCACCAAGATAAATATTCCAGCAGTCTCAAAACTAAAATGAGCATGGGTATGTTTAGAGTTAGCCAATAATTCGAGAAGAAAAAAAACACGAAGTTGGGTGGGATGGAAGAGCAGGGTAGGATTGGCCAGTCCATCTCCCAACCAAGGCGACCACAGTGAGGGGAGGAAGGAGGAACATGATGCGTGCCCAGTATGGGAGTGCCGGGAATTATGAGTGCTGCCGAGGACTCTATCCAGCTAAGAGAGCTCTGCTCTAGGAGGGTTTCCAATACTTTCAAGAAGTTACTAGGCCAAACCTATCAATCAATTTATAGCAATTAATATGTTAAATTCTATGCCAAGGAATCAGATGTTGCCTGTGCATTGTAAACCTTTTCATTTCCAGCATTGTTTCGATGTGTTGAGAAGTATGTATACATCTGGAAGCACCCCTGAAGCCACTTTGAAATAAGGTCAGCATGGCCATAGCTACTTAATGTAAGGTGGTCTTGTTCTCAAAATGGTCTCGAAAAACCCTATCAAATTTATAGACCTTTCAAATATGTCCTAAATCAACTCATCAAAACTCAACAAAAATAGGAAAGCTAGAAAATACACACTGTCCAAACTGAATGACCTCAGCCTTTGCTTCCCTAGCTGATATTAGGTCATCAGCCTAGGGTTGTGTAAAATTACCAACAGCTGGGCAAAGGCACTGATAGTTCACCTTTCCCCGAAAACAACTCCCCCACTAAACAAATCACCATTACATCAATAAAGCAGGGCTTTACAACACTTCAAAGACAGAGATTATGGAGGAAAGACGATGAGAAAGATCTTAACTTTGTATTATCTTTCGTGCTTTAAAAAAATCTTATATTATTTATTTTATTTTCCTTTATATTTCTCTCTGTGTGTGTCTGTATGTATGTGTGGGGGGTGCGGGGAGGGGGGTACCCATGAAGGGTGTCAGATTTCTTGAAGCTGAAGTTACAGACATGAGTGCTGGGAACAAACTGCAGGAGCAGCAAGTGTTCTTAACTGCTGAGCCATCTCTTCAGCCCTTAGACTCTCTCTCTCTCTCTCTCTCTCTCTCTCTCTCTCTCTCTCTNGTTTGGACATCCTCACACATTGGCAACTAGCTCCAACTCTCTCTCTCTCTCTCTCTCTCTCTCTCTCTCTCTCTCTCTCTCTCTCTCTCTCTCTCCACGTATTTGCATGGTTTTATATGTGTGTATATACATGTAAACGGTGAGCAGAGGACAGCCTGGGCTTTGTTCTATTTGTGAGATGGCTTCTCTTACTAGCCTGACTGAGCCTTGTTCATTCAGCTAACCTGGCTGATCACCAAGACCCAAAGATCCTCTGGCCTTGGCCTCCTCTGCTGGAATTGAACAAATGAGTTTTCTCCTTCACCACCTGAGTTCAGAAGATCAAACTCAGTCTGTCAGACTCGGCAGCCAGTACCTTTACTGGTTGAGCCAACCTGATGCCATCTTTCTGTTTCTACCCAAGTGTCTTATGTACCTTAGGCCCCAGACCCCTATGTAACCGAAGATTACCTTGAACTTCTGGCTCTTTTGTTTGCCTCCTAAGTATTGGGGTTTGTCTGTTGTGTAGGAATAGAAACCCTGACTAAGACAGGGTTTTACCCGTGGCTTCTGATAAATGATCACTTATAATATCAGAAAGGGTAAAGTGACAGCAGCCCTTGGACTGGATTCAGATCCTGAACTGTGGGCCGGGAGATGGTATCCATCACCTACTTTCCCACCAGAAGCAACCTTTCCATGCCTTCATCGGTGCTCTGCTCCGCTTTCAGAGTCTCCAGCAGACCATGTCTGTCCAACTCCTTCCCTCTACAGGCCATGCTCTCTGAACTTGCACTTCTGCCTCTATAAAATACAGATACTATCAAAGCCAACAGAATCCAGATAGTGTAGAGTCTTGCATCATGTCTGAATCTAGTACATGTTTTCTTCCTTTTAAAGGAATGCCAGAGGTAACTGAATTTCAAAATAGGATTGATGCAAATAAATACCCAGTTGGGCAGAGTAGTCACAGAGGAGTTATTTTGGAGCATGTGAACATTTCTTGTGACTCATAAAATCCATCCACCAACCATGATCAATCTCACAGCCTGGAAAGTCAGTCTGTGTGCCTCCCAGATGTGAATGCTCCCACACTAACTTGCACTTTTGGATTCAAGAAATGTTTCCTTTCTCCCTGAAGACAGAAGTCAGAGCCCTGAAAATCGCAGCAAGGCTGAGAGTGAGGCTGGCATGCTTAACCTGCTGCACACGCCTAGCTTCAGCACCTCAATGCCATCTGCCGCCGGTCAAGTCTGGAGCCAGAATCCTTGTAGTCCACACAGCTGCTAACAGTGCACTTGACCACACTTTTAAATTTCAAGTTTGTTTACCAGTCGTCTTGGGATAGAATAAACTTGAAAAGATAACCCTTTGGCCAATTGACCTATCCTAGAAGATTAGAAAACAATTGATTAGTTTATGAAATGGTTAAAGACATGGATGAAATATTTAAATAAAATAAAACCAAGTGCTTTTTCCAAACAGTAAGCACAGTAAGGCAAGTGAAGTCAGCCTACCACCTGAGTGGTTTCCCAACATATAATCAACAAGGAAAATCAATAAGACAGAGACAAACCAATCAATATGCTGTGTAAGCAAATACTGAGCATGTGGTTCCCGGAGGAGCAAATCAATCAGCAGTAAACACAAAACAGGCGTCATCTTATGAGCAATAGAAGAAAATGCAAATGAAACTACGAAGAAACTATGAGGAGTGTTTCTATGGTAGGGAATGGTGGAGGTGAAACATTCCCAAGTACCAGAAAGGAAGACCACAATAGGGACTCCCCTGCCCAGCTGAGAGAGCAGTTGGAATTCGCATGACTACTTTGGAAAGCAATGGAACCCTCTCTAGGATCTCGAGAATGGACACAACCTATGCCCAAGGCTTTCACAGTTTTTCCTAGTGTTCTCTAGAGTACCGCGTCTAAAACTGGAGATGTAGTAGCAATACTAGTTCTCAATCAGGGTGCGATGGTAGATGCAGGAGAAATGGGAGGTCAAGGCTATATTCGACCCTTCCTAAATAAACAAAGGAAAAGCAGAAAAGAGTGTAAGTCTTTCAGCCTCAGCCCAAACTTACTGAGTGGGAGTTGGTACATCGTAATTTTTAAATCTGAAGGTCAGTAGTAGGGAGCAAGTACTGACCCAGGAGGAAGAGCTGCATGGGGTGTCTATGGTTGAGAAAAAAAAACTGTAATGTCCGCTTAATATTGATGAAATGAGCCTGTCTTGGAAGCATAAAGCCTATGCATTCTAAGACTCTGAGATGCTGCTTTTGGGTGGAGATGTTGCAGGGTTCAAATGAAAGCCCTTCCTTGCCTACAACTAAAGAAGCCTGAAATATTCAAGACTGTGAACACTCCCCGTTTGTTATCACCAGAACTTGAAAGCCTGGGTAATGGCAGCATTGTCTGAAGACTGGTCTTTCAACTATTTTGTTCTACAGGCAAGAGTATTTCACAGGCTAAAATAGCATCACATTCAAGAGTCTTCTGATCTTGTGAGTATCCACAGGGGTAGCATCCACACTGATGACTAACATAAAGGCTGGGTTCACCACCAACCGTGACTGCACTCGTTCAGCCAATGCACCAATGTGCAAAAGCTTTCTTCAGAGCATCCTATTTACAACAAATGGTTGCTCAGGTCATTGGACATGATCAAATCTAAAAGAAAGCTACCAGAATTTTTGAATAGTATTAATGTTCTGCTTTGAAATGCTGCAGAAGCATCAGAAGTCACGCCAGATACACCAGTGGCATTTGGGAAAACAATTTAAAAATACTCAAAACTTAGGGTTGTTCTCAAGGTTTTTTAGTACCTTAGCAAGCAATGTGGTGGGAGTTTGAAGTAAAAAGCATCAGTCCCACCTTTGTCGGGCAAAGTTTCTAATCTTAAAGGCTTCTGAAGGGAGGGAGGCTTCTGTGGTGAAGAAACAGTTCCAATGAACATGTTGCCTGTGCCGTGTGACAGAAAATGTGTGACTTAAGCTGTCTGAGACTTAGGAAACATCCAGAATGGGGTATTGATAAAGATCTTCACAAGCCCCTTGGGACAGAGGTGAAGAGCTTTCCAATGACTAGCTAGGGAACTGGATGAAGACAGAACTCACAGAGTGGGAGCAGAGGCACCAAGAAATCTCACAAGGGAACTGGCAGAGGTCCAGGACACTCTCATCAAAGCGCACAAAAGTTAGAAGAGGTGAACACCACAGGTTTACAAGATCGGACAAGCAGATGCAGGATGCTCTTGAGTTCTATGAAGAAACGTCAAAACAAGAAACAAATGGGGTAGCCAACACCTTCCCAACAAATACTGTACCTGCTAAGCCAGCAGTATCGACGCCCTTGTGTCTTCTGCCTCCTGCTCTTGAGTCTCATCAGAAAAGAGATAAATTCATGAGTACGTCAGCATAGCTACTGCAAGCAATGTTAGTGAGACGGTTTAAACATCCTCAAGACCACATGTACCTTCAGCTCTCTGGGTTAGGAACCTGTTCACCAACTCTGTTCACTTTCCATATGACACGCAGCATACCACCCAAGTATTGAACACTTTATTGTAACATTGGCTTTAAATGATTTTGTCTAACTATAGACTTAAAGTAAGTCTCCCCAGCATATTTATGTTGGGCTAGACTGAGTTATAATGGTTGACAGGATGGCCATACTAAATGTAGATTTGTTGAGCTGTAAGGCAAGGCAAGGCTCAGGTTGTATTGAATCGTTGAGACATCTAGTGGTCACAAGGAGGACTACAGCAACACAGCCAGAAACAAGTACAATGAATGAATTCTAAATATCTGGGTTCCTGCTTTAGCTTTTTAGTCACTGCTTCCAGGCATCTATATATTTGTCTTTTCAATGTGTAGGGCACATTGGGACAGTGTGCCATGTATATGTGAGTTATGTGGCTTAGCTGCTAGCCTCCTGGCAAATGTCGCCATTACGTCAGTTCCAATGTTCCTGGACAGGTGTCTCCTATCCCACTCTCCAGGTCAGAGAGAGCAACAAGAAAAAGCTCTGAGCTCTTGATTTATGTGCTGTGAACCAAAGTTGGGTCCTCTGCAAGAGCAATCTGCATTCTTACCTTGTTGAGCCATCTCTCCAGCTCCAACGTTCTAAAATAATATTGGGGCTAGAGAAATGGTTCAGAAGGTAAACTGCTTGAAGTACAAACATGAGGACCTGGGTTTAGACACATCAACGCCCACCTAAAAGTCAAATGTGAATGTACAAGCCTGTAACCCCACTGGATCTTGAGGGCTCACAGACCAACCAGTCTAGCCAAGAGGTGAACCCCAGGTTCATAGAAGTGAATGTTTCAAAAAATAAAAACCAGAGAAAGAGGAAGATCCCGAAGACAACTTCTAAACACTACASGCACACACATATATACCACCACCACCACCATCATCATAGTAATATAAATTGAAAAATATCATATCAGTTAAATACCATAAATCCATAGTGATGAACATCAATTAAAAGAAAACCAAGGTAAGGGAGAGGGCTCGGTGGATAAAAGTGCTTGCCATAGGAGCCTGATAAAACATCTGGATGTGGTGTTGTGTGTCTCACAGCACTCCCAGTATTGTGAGGTAGGAGGTGGAGACAGGAGAATTACCCAGAAGCTCAAAGGCCAGCTAGCTTGGAATATGCAGCAAGAAAAAAAAAGCAAAAAACAGGAAGAGACCCTGCCTAACAATGTGGAAGGAAGAATCAACTCCCCAATATTGTTCTGACCTCCACATGTGCACCATGGTGCACAGCCATCTGCCCTACACACACACACACACACACACACACACACACACACACACACACACTTATGAGATTAGATTTTTTTTTTAAATCCAGGGGAAAGTCTCTACTTACTTAGGAAAAGGATATTATATACAAAAGCATATTTAAAAGCAAAAGATTTCTTTCTAGCACTTGTGGTTTTATACCCATGTCATTTGTTTATTTACTTACTTACCTTTATTTTAYGTGTGTTGGTTTTTTGCCTGCATGTATGTCTATATGAGGGTGTCAGATCTCAGAGTTAGAGACACCTGTGAGCTGCTACGTGGATGCTGGGATTTGAAACCCAGTCATCTAGGCTTAACTGCTTAGCCATCTCTCCAGCCCCTATACTGACAGCCCCCAGTCTTTAAGAACTGAAAACTCACACCATAATCTTGAATTTAGAAGAATTCTATAAAGGGGTTTCTCCCAAGAGCCCTAGATATATACTGAAACTTTTTAGGTACCAAAAATCTGTCTTACCGAAGTGCCTTAGCACCTGTGCCTACTGACTGATCAAGAAAAAAAAGAAATTCTGTCCTTCCGCCCCCTCTGCCACCTGGCCTTGCTGCTGTGGCAGACTCTTGGCAGGTCTGCTACAGCGAAGACACCATCTCCTAATCCATCCTAGAGAAGCTGTTGCACTCAGAGCAGTTGGTAAGAACGCCCTCCCACCTCTGGAGTCCCAGAGCTGCTGCTGGGTGCCCTCAGGACTCACTACCCAACAGCCACTGAAACCCCCGCCCTCCCGAATGCCACTCCCCTCCCTTTCCTTACCCCCACTCCACCGCTGGTCCCTTCACAGGAGTGCACAGAAGCCTGGCAGCACAGGTGGGACCACCCCTGCTGCTCAGAGAACCCGTCCAGAACCCTCAGGTGCGAGCCTCCTGGTTTCTGTGTCTGGCTGGAGACCATCCTCTGCCACAGTGCACCATATCCAGGTGGCACGGGGAGATAGCTAACCTCCCAGGACTGTGGAGAAGCCAGAGAGCACAGAGCTAATCCTGGGACACAGAGCTACATACACAAATACCACCACAAGCGAGCTCGTCTCCCAGGAGCGCCTACGTACCTGTGTACACAGAAAGAATGGGAATCCCAAAACTACAGATACATGGGCTTGCAGGACAGACAAGCCAGTCAGAGACAGCAAGACCAGCTAACACTAGAGATAACCAGATGGCAAAAGGCAAATGCAAGAACATTACCAACAGAAATCAAGGCAACATGGCACCATCTGAACCCAGTTCTCCCACAACAGCAAGTCCTGGTACCCCAACACACCAGAAAAGCAAGATCTGGATTTAAAATCATATCTCATAATGCTGATAGAGGATTTCAAAGGACATAAACAACTCCCTTAGAAATATAGGAGAACATGGGTCAACAGGTAGAAGCCCTTAAAGAGGAAACACAAATATCCCTTGAAGAATTACAGGAAAACACATACAAACAAGTGAAGGAATTGAACAAAACCATCCAGGATCTAAAAATGAAAGTAGAAACAATAAAGGAATCACAAAGGGAGACAATTCTGGAGATAGAAAACCTTGGAAGGAAATCAGGAGTCATAGATACAAGCATCAACAACAGGATACAAGAGATAGAAGAAAGAATCTCAGGTTCTGAAGATACCATAGAAAATATTGACTTGGGCTGGAGAGATGGCTCAGCAGCTAAGAGCACTGACTGCTCTTACAAACATCCTGCCACATGGTGGCTCACACCATCTATAATGGGATTCAGTGCCCTCTTCTGGTGTTTCTGAAGTGTACTTACATATAATAAATAAATAAATCTTTAAAAAAAATGAAAAGAAAAGAAAATATTGACTCAACAGTCAAAGAAAATGCAAAAAGCTTGTAACCCAAAATATCCAGGAAATCCAGGACACAATGAGAAGACCAAACCTAAGGATTATGGATATAGAGAAGAGTGAAGATTTACAACTTAAAAAGGGCCAGTAAATATCTTCAGCAAAATTATAGAAGAAAACTTCCCTAACCTAAAGAAAGAGATATGCATGAACATACAAGAAGCCTACAGAACTCCAAACAGACTGGACCACAACAGAAATTCCTCCCATCACATAATAAAACACCAAATGCACTAAACAAAGAAAGGATATTAAAAGCAGTAAGGGGAAAATGTCAAGTATAAAGGCAGATCTATCAGAATTACACCAGACGTCTCACAAGAAACTATGAAAGCTAGAAGATCCTGGGCAGATGTCATATAGAACCTAAGAGAACATAAATGTTAGCCAAGGCTACTAAACCCAGCAAAACTCTCAATTACCATAGACTGAAAAAACAAGACATTCCATGGCAAAACAAAATTTACACAATATCTTTCCACAAACCCAGCTCTACCGAGGATAATGGGTGGAAAACACCAACACAGGGAGGGAAATTACACCCTAGAAAAAGCAATAAAGTAATCTTCTTTCAACAAACCCAAAAGAAGACAGCCACACAAACAGAATTCCACCTTTAACAAGGAAAATAACAAGAAGTAACAATCATTTTTCCTTAATATCTCCTAACATCAATGGACTCAATTCCCCAATAAAAAGACATTGACTAACAGACTGGATATGTAAACAGGACCCAACGTTTTGCTGCATACAAGAAACCCACCTCCAGGACAGCAGCAGTCACTACCTCAGAGTCAAAGGTTGGAAAACAATTTTCCAAACAAATGGTCCCAAGAAACAATCTGGAGTGACCATTCTTATATCGGATAAAATCAACTTTCAACCAAAAGTTGTCAAAAAGGTAAGGAGGGACACATCATACTGGTCAAAGGAAAAATCAACCAAGATGAGCTCTCAATTCTGAACATCTATGCTCCAAATGCAAGGACACCCACATTCATAAAAGAAACTTTACTAAAGCTCAAAGCACACATTGCACCCAACACAATAATAGTGAAAGACTTCAACACCCCACTCTCAGCAATGGACAAATCATGGAAATAGAAACTAAACAGAGACACAGTGAAACTAACAGAAGTTATGAACCAAATGGATGTAACTTATTTATAGAACATTCCATCCTAAAGCAAAGGAATATACCTTCTTCTCAGCACCTCATGGTACCTTCTCCAAAACTGACCATATAATTGGTCATAAAATAAGCCTCAACAGACACAGGAATACTGAGATAATTCCATGCACCCTATCAGATCGCCATAGTCTAAGGCTGGTTTTAAGTTCAAACAAAAACAACAGAAGACACACATATACAAGGACATTGAATAATGCTCTATTCAATGATAACTTGGTCAAGGAAGAAATAAATAATTTAAAGACTTTTTAGAATTTAATGAAAATGAAGACACATCATACCAAAGCTTACAGGACACAATGAAAGCAGTACTAAGAGGAAAATTCATAGCACTAAGTGCCTCCAAAAAGAAAATGGAGAGAGCTTATACTAGAAGCTTGACACCACACCTGAAAACTCTAGAACAAAAAGAAGCAAATGCACCCAAGAGGGGTAGACCCCAGGAAATAATCAAACTCAGGGCCGAAATCAACCAAATAGAAACAAAAAGAACTATACAAAGAATCAACAAAATCAGGAGCTGATTCTTTGAGAAAATCAACAAGATAGATTAACCCTTAGCCAGACTAACCAGAGGGCACAGAGGCAGTATCCAAGTTAATAAAATCAGAAATGAAGAGACATAACAACAGAAACTGTGGAAATTCAAAAAATCAGATCCTATGACAAAAACTTATCCTCAACAAAATCAGAAAATCTGGACAAAATGGGCAATTTTCTACATACATACCAGGTGGCAATGTTAAAACAGGATCATTAAACCATCTAAATAGTCCCATAAGCCCTGAGGAAATTGAAGCAGTCATTAACAATCTCCCAACCAAAAAAAAAAAAAAAACAGGACCAGATGGGTTTAATGAGGAATTCTATCAGATCTTCAAAGAAGACCTAATACCAATACTATTCAAACCATTCCACAAAATAGAAACAGAAGGAACACTACTCAATTCATTCTATGAAGCTACAATAACTCTTATACCTAAACCAAACAAAGACCAAGCAAGGAAGGAGAACTTCAGACCAATTTCCCTTATAAACATTGATGCAAAAATACTCAATAATATTCCTGCCAACAGAATCCAAGAATACATCAAAACGATAATTCACCACAATCAAGTAGGCTTCATCCCAGTAATGTAGGGATGGCTCAATATATGGAAATCCATCAATGTAATCCACTACATAAACAAACTCAAAGAAAAAAAACCCACATGATCATTTCAGTAGATGCTGATAAAACATTTGACAAAATTCAGCATCCCTTCATGTTAAAAGTCTTGGAGAGATCAGTAATTCAAGGTCCATCCTAAACATAGTGAAAGCAATATAAAGCAACCAGTAACCAACATCAAACTAAATGGAAAAAAATTTGAAGCAATCCCACTAAAATCGGGACCAGACAAGGCTGCCCTATCTATTCAATACTCTCTCCCTATCTATTCAATATAGTACTCAAAATCCTAGCCAGAGCAATTAGACAACAAAAGGATGTCAAAGGTATTCAGATTGGAAAGGAAGAAGTCAAAATATCACTATTTGCAGATGATATGATTGTATACTTAAGTGACCCCAAAAATTCTACCAGAGAACTCCTACAGCTGATAAACAACTTCAGCAAAGTGACTGGATATGAAATTAACTCAAACAAATCAGTAGCCTTCCTCTACTCAAAGGATAAACAAGCTGAGAAAGAAATTAGGGAAATGCCACCCTTCACAACAGTCACAAATAGTATTACATACCTTGGGGTGACTCTAACCAAGCAAGTGAAAGATTTGTATGACAAGAACTTCAAGCCTCTGAAGAAAGAAATTGAAGAAGATCTCAGAAGATGGAAAGATCTCCCATGTTCATGGATTAGCGAGATTAATATAGTAAAAATGGCCATCTGCTGAAAGCAATATACAGATTCAATGCAATCCCCGAAAAAATTCTAAATTAATTCTTCATAGAGCTAGAAAGAGCAATCTGCAAATTCATTTGGAGTAACAAAAAAGCCAGGACAGCAAAAACTATTCTCCACAACAAAAGATCTCCTGGGGGAATCACCATCCCTGACTTCAAGCTCTACTACAGAGCAATAGTGTTAAAAACTGTATGGTGAGGCCGGGCGGTGGAGGCACACGCCTTTAATCCTGGAACTTGGGAGGCAGACACAGGTGGATTTCCGAGTTCGAGGCCAGACTGGTCTAAAGAGTGAGTTCCAGGACATCCAGGGCTACACAGAGAAACCCTGTCTGGAAAAAACAAAAAACAAACAAAAAACCTGTCTGGTATTGGTACAGAGACAGGCAGGACCATCAGTGGAATAGAATTGAAGGCCCAGAAATGAACCCACACACCTATGGTCACTTGATATTTGACAAAGGATCTAAAAACCTCCAGTGGAAAAAATGACAGCATTTTTAACAAATGGTTCTGGATCAACTGGAGGTCAGCATGTAGAAAAATGCAAATCGACCTATACTTATCTCCTTGTAGAAAGCTCAAGTCTAAGTGGATCAAGGACCTACACATAAAACCAGATACACTGAAGCTTATAGAGAAGAAAGTGGGGAAGAGCCTTGAACACATGGGCACAGGGGAAAAGTTCCTGAACAGAACACCAATAGCTTATGCTCTAAAAACAAGAATCGACAAATGGAACCTCATAAAACTGCAAAGCTTCTGTAAGGCAAAGGACACTGTCAATAGACAAAATGGCAACCAACAGATTGGGAAAAGATCTTACCAATCCTACATCTGATAGAAGGCTAATATCCAATGTACACAAAGAACTCAAGAAGTTAGACTCCAGAGAGTCAAATAACCCTATTAAAAATGGTATACAGAGCTAAACAGAGATTTCTCAACTGAGGAAACTAGAATGGCTGTAAAGCACCTAAAGAAATGCAAACCAAAACAACACTGAGATTCCACCTCACACCAGTCAGAATGGCTAAGATCAAAATCTCAGGGGACAGCAGATGCTGGAGAGGATGTGGGGAAAGAGGAACACTTCTTCATTGCTGGTGGGATTGCAAGCTGGTACAACCAATCAGTTTGGCAGTTCCTCAGAAAATTAGACATAGTACTACCTAAGGACCCTGCTATACCACTCCTGGGCATATACCCAGAGGATTCTCCAGCATGTAATAAGGACACATGCTCCACTAAGTTCATAGCAGCTTTATTTATAATAGCCAGAAGCTGGAAAGAACCCAGATGTCCTTCAACAGAGGAATGGATACAGAAAATGTGTTATATTTACACAATGGAGTACTACTCAGCTATTAAAAACAATAAATTCATAAAATTCTTAGGCAAATGGATGAAACTAGAAAGTGTCATTCTGAGTGAGGTAACTGAATCACAAAAGAACACGCATGGTATGCATCACTGATAAGTGAATATTAGCCCAAAAGCTCAGAATAAACAAGATAGAATTCACAGACCACAAGAAGCTCAAGAAGAAGGAAGACCAAAGTGTGGGTGCTTCAGTTTTTCTGAGAAAGGGAACAAAATACTCACAGGAGCAATTATGGAAACAAAGTGTGGGGCAGAGACTGAAAGTCCACCCAGAGACTGTCCTACCTGGGGATTCATCCTATAAACAGTCACCAAACCCCTACACTATTATGGATGACAAGAAGTGCTTGCCAAAAGGAGCCTGTTATGGCTGTCTCCTGAGGGGTCCTGCCAGAGCCTTACAGATCCAGAGGCAGATGCTAGCAGCCAACCATTGGACTGAGAGCAGAGTCCCCAATGGAGGATTTGGAGGGAGGACTGGAGGATCTGAAGGGGTTTGCAGCCCCGTGGGAAGAATGAGGATGTTGACCAACCAGACCCCCCCCCAGGCCTCCCAGGGACTAAGCCATCAACCAAGGGGTACACATGGTTCCAGTCACAATTGTGGCGGAGGAATGCCTTGTCCGGCATCGATGGGAAGTCCCTGGGCCTATGAAGGCTCAATAGATGCCCCAGCGTAGGGAAATAGGGGGGAGCAGTAGATGGGAGTGAGTTGAGTGGAGGGGCATCTTCTCAGAGGCAGGGGGTGGGAAGATGGGTTGGGGGTTTTCTGAGGGGAGGGAAATCCGGGAAAGGTTTGAAATATAAATAAAGAATACATTCAATAAAAAAAAAATCTTCAGGTTCTCCAAGACTGTTTCCCACTCACTGTCTCTGTGCG
The DNA here is from genome assembly GCA_002335545.1 of Apodemus speciosus. Lineage (NCBI taxonomy): Eukaryota > Metazoa > Chordata > Mammalia > Rodentia > Muridae > Apodemus > Apodemus speciosus. Next base: position 167,004 of record BDUI01001044.1, read on the forward strand.
CGCTCATTGCAAGAACCCTACTTTCACAAACCCTGAAAAGACAGACAGGACCTGGCTACCCGACTGCACAGTGTAAAGAAAAGGAACCCCACATTTGTTCTTCAGCAGAGATGGCTGAGCCAAGCTCAAGAACACACACCTCCAGAGCAATGGGGAAAACACTCCCTCCAGTCTTGCCTACATCGTGGGAGTTTGATTCAATGTTCTGAGAGGCTCCACCTGCCAGCAATCTGGAAACTGCTTTGCAGTTCAATCTCAAAGGAGAAGCCATATCTGAGGGTTGTAGAAACTCTTGAGACCTCTGTCCTTTGAACAGTAGTAGTTTCTAGAACTTTCCTTCCACGCAATCTTGTTCTGTGTAGAGATGTACATTCTTTTGCCTCATCTCTTGCCTCTTTTTGTCGCTTCAACAAATTCTGTCATACTTCCTCGATGTATCACAAGTAACCAATTCGTGTTGAGATAGCTAAACTTTATTTGAAGGATACAGTTGAAGCCTGTTTATAAAGTTAGCGAGTTGGGGGAAGGGGGATAGGGTTCAATTTTGGAAGGAGAAAAATACATATTAGGGCCCTTGTGATTTGAAGTTTGAAACAGGTAGGAAATATTTCTTTTCAGTTGGTTGGTCCTACAGATCTTGGTCAATGTTTAACGCAACCTAAAAGCAAAATACAAGGTAAATAAACTTTACTACCATGAAAAGACACAAGGCAAAGAAAACCAACCTTAAATAAAGCCAGTGTGAGTCTATAAAGGTAGCTGTTTGAGTTTCAGGTGATTTCAGAGAGTACCAAAGTAGGATGTAATTGTAAATGCTATTCCCAAACAATGTCTTATCCACACCTTTCTTGCCCTTCTTGAGAAGTATTGCCTTTCCAGAGCCACCCCCTATTGGGGACAGAAGCCTAGTCCTGTTGTTGATCAGCCTTGGCCTTTATGGGTCTGGAATTCCTAATGGTTACTTCCTAGCTAGACCTCAGGCCTTCGCACACTGCACTCTCCTCAACGCTGTGCTTCCTCTCCTATCTCAGGTAACACACATGCCCTTGCCTGCTGAATTTGAATCTTCTGTGCGGCCCTCCTGTTCCTACCAGAGCTATAGCATACATAAAGTGGATTATCACCTGAAATTCAACATCTCCGTGGTTAAAGCCTCCCTGTGCAAAAGCCCTACTTCCTTTTCTTACGTCCACCAGTTCATCCAATGATAACACTCACAGCTCAGCTGCTCGGGGAGAAAGGCTGGGTTTCCTTCTTGGCTCCCTCTCCCCCATCTCTTGAGCCAAGCTTAAGTCTATTCTGGTTATAACTGCGCTGCGCCAGGCTTCAGGGAAGAACACCATTCTGGGGGTAGGAAAACGCAGTCTGAGAAGTGGGAAGCCTAAGCTGGTATTCCCTGTCCCCACCCCATCCCCCAGACATCTAGTCGCCACCAGGAGTGCCACATAGAGGATCAGGAATGAAGGATCAGGGGTTCACGGGCCTGCAATGAAGCCGGACCAGTGGGGACCCACGGGCTGAGGATTGCATCGACCCAGGGGCCCAGGCTGGGAGCTCCAGCTTTGCTCAGTAGCAATTGTCCTTAGCTTGGAGGGAGTTGCGTGGAAGCACAGAGAGGCCTTCTACAGGAGACTTAGGAGGTGCCGCTCTGTAGGTGAAGGCCTTCTCCATGCGCCCCCTGGTGGTGGTAGATGAAAGAGACAGTCCTTGGTTCAAAACTGTTCATTGGTTGTTCATCATGGAAAATGGATGCGTACCAATTTCTCAGGGTAAGCCAGAGATTAAATACTTTTTGCAGGGAGGAATGTCTGGGAAGGGAAGCTTATTGGCTACACCCTCAGGGCCTCCAGGTTCCTCATTAGCATGGAGAACTCTGTTCTGGACCTATATAACCATAGGTCACGTTTCCTTATGCGGAAAGTGTGGCTTGTGTTCCCGGCCAGGAATCTGGGGAGCCACCTTCCATCTCAGGTGTGTTCCCCAAGTTGCCCGGGACTCAGACCTGCTCTACCTTACCAAGTTTCCTGGAAAGGTCCACTGCCCCACACCAACATGCACAACACCCACATGATCTGGCTTTCCCACCCCCCACCTCCCTAACCCCCTACCCCCCTGCCTTTAAGTCTCACCCCTCTCCCTGCTCTGTGAAGCAGAGCTGAAACACTGGGCTTTTGGCAGCTTCTTGCTGTCTCTAGTTCCAAGTCTCCTCGCCTGGTCTCTTATAGACCTCTTCCCAATGGCCCATGGGCTCAAAGGGAAGGGACTGTTTATTAGTTCTAGCTCCCTGCTGACCAGCACCAAGTCCATCTAGCCCTGCTTTCTGAATAGCTCTTGAAAACAGCTTTTTCTTCTACTTGCAATAGGCGCTATTAAATATTGCAGCTCCCAGCGGTCCCCCCCCCCCCAGCCTGCAGCCCTTGTCACCCGCACACTACCGGTGCTCTGTCCCTACGCTCATTTCGCTGTCTCCCCCTTTCTCCTCCCACACTATAACCAGCAGCACACGCTCTTTCCAAAGTGCAGCTCTGACTAGTTCTCCCTGCACCACTTGCAGGTAACCATCAGAGGGAGGCCCTGAGTAGGAAATACAAGTCCCGTCAGGGTCTGGCGTCTGCTGTCTCCTGATCATTGCACTCTCCTATCTGGGTCTTTAACCCTCTTGTGTTTTCCACCTGTAATTCTTCCTCAGAAATTCCCTTTCCCCACCACTGTCCCTCACTTCTTTCCAGAATTATCCTCCTGAAGCTTGCTCCACCCTCATCATGTCCCACCCTCTCAGTACCCACAGAATGAAGTAACAAGATGTGCCCTGTTCAAACACCATAGCCAAAGCAACATGGCGGGCAGGTGGAGTGGGAGTATTTTGCTTGTACTTCCAGGTCACAGTTCATCACTGAATGAAGCTGGATGACTGGACCAGGCCAGACTGAAAGGACATCATCATCTCCATCTCAGGACCAGGCCTGGCTTCCAAGGGAAAGACACCTGTCTCAGGAACTAGGTCATAGGTCACCAGCTCCATAAAATCCCCCATCCAAAGACAGCCTGGAGATAACCACAAGAATGGGGAAATAACTCAGGATGCAGGGCAGCCTTGTAGGGTTTCGGTATCTCATCCCGTGGCTAACTGTTCATGACATGGAAACGCAGACCACAGACCACCTGGCCCAGGCCAATCAGAAACTGACCCATTTAGCATCCCCATTTCCCACCAGTGAAATTTTAGGTTACCAACTCTCTAAGTTCTCACCAAATATAGAAGAACTTAGCAGCCAATCAAAATCCTACTAACGTCACCACTTTGGCTCCTACCAATCACATTAGAGATTACCTAATCCTTCTGGAAAACTCCCCTAGCCCTGCATTAAAGGGGGCTGGGGGTTCCTCTGGGCTGGCCATTTCGATGAATGGCTGACCCCAACACACCGGTTATTTCTGCAGAATAAACTCTTTGTCTTTGCATACTATTTGAGCCTGGGGTCTTCCTTCAGCAATTCTCAGACCCTAATAAGACCACTACTTGCTGGCTGATTCCCTCACTTTCTGTATTTCTTATTCAGCCCAAGCCCACAGTAGCTCCCCTACATCAATCAGCATTCAAGAAAATGCCCCCACAGGCTAATCTGGTGGAAGAAATTCAAATTCAATTCCAGGTATGTCAAACTGACAACTAAGATAAGACATCACAATGTGCTCCTGGCAAGAGAGTCCCCCTGATAATGACTCGGTTATTCATAGACCTTTCAGCCATAAACCACATTGGTATGGATAGTAGATTTCCTGATCATTCTCATGATGAGCACCTAATGCAGTTCAGATTGTGTTCCTCCTCTAAACAGGAAACTGGAGCAGGTGAAAAGCTGCCCTATTCCCCCTGGCACAATGCCTGACATGGGCATCACAATATGCTTGATAAACAAATGTGCACTTATATACTATAAAAACGTTTATTGTCACTAAACTATCTATGTGTTTGCAGAGTTTGTTCAAGAGAGCCAAAATGGTTCTTTCTCTATTGAATTTAAGGATTGCATATTTCACAAAATTATTTTACACACATATATTGCTTTTTTAATATTTTTTATTTTTTGTGACCTTGGTAGTATATTATTATATTTATTTTACATTCTAGCCCTCTCCCACTGCCTTACACATGTATTTCTAAGAAGTTTTTGTTTGTTGGTTGGTTGGTTGGTTGGTTGGTTTTTTTCAAGACAGGGTTTCTCTGTGTAGCTCCGGCTGTCCTGGAACTCACTTTGTAGACCAGGCTGGCCTCGAACTCAGAAATCTGCTTGCCTCTGCCTGCCAAGTGCTGGGATTAAAGGCGTGCACCACCACCGCCCAGCCTAAGATTTTTTTTTTTTTTTTTTTGGTTTTTCCGAGACAGGGTTTCTCTGTGTAGCCCCGGCTGTCCTGGAACTCACTTTGTAGACCAGGCTGGCCTCGAACTCAGAAATCCGCCTGCCTCTGCCTGCCAAGTGCTGGGATTAAAGGCGTGCACCACCACCGCCCGGCCTAAGAATTTTTTTTTTTTATAAACTGGTGATAAGATGTTTTCAACTGTTAAATATGTAGATACAGTTTATTAGATATTGATAGAAGCATAGATAGATATAGAGCTATACATGTAAACGGAGATATACCAGTGGTGCCTCCGTCACAGGCAGAACACCGGTTAATAATTCGGTTAGTGGGGCTGGGGAAGTGGCTCAGAGGTTAAGAGCACCGGCTGTTGGAGAGGACTTGGATTTGAATCCCAGGACCTATATAACAGCTCACAACCTTCTCCCAAGAAGGGATCTGGCACCCTCTTCTGGCCTCCACCGGCACTGCACGTGTATGGTACACAGACATATGTACATACTGGCAAAATATCCGTGTACATAAAATAAAGGTTTAAAAAAAAGAATTTGGTTAGCATCTGCACTTTTGGTCTTTTTTGCATAAAGGAAAACTACGATTTGTGAACCAATCCCATACATGCTACACTTTATCAACACGCAAAACGATCTGTCCTGGGAGGACACATCTTGATACTTACATCAGACAACATTGGCTCATCAAGCTCCTCCACACGGCTCAAGTTAGGTGCCCCATACCGATCGCTGATTTCCGCGAGGGTTTTGCCCGTGTCCATCATCGATTCCTACAGACGTAAAATTCAGTTTCTACGTTCACATGGCTTCAAAATGAACATGTCCCTTTTCCTTCAGTTTTGAAATGAAATTCCTGAATTAAGCACTGAGACTCAACACTTTCAATTGCTAGAATTCGCGTCTACCTCTGCCTGCTCCTGGTATGAGAATTCTAGGATGAAGCGCTAAAAATTATTTTTAAATCCACTTGGAACTTGAATATACATAATCTGTAAGCAATTCTGTGGGCAACATAACAGGACATTGTAGCTTTAAAATATACCAGTACCTACAGAAGGTCCAAATCGTATTCACTTTGAAATTTGTTTCAAGGCACTGCACATTTGTGCCTTGTCACTGAACTATTCATCTGGACTGTCACTTTCATAGGGTTTTTGTTCTTGCTTTTGTTTTGTTAAGGCAGGGTCTCACTACATAGCTTTAGGCATGCCCGGAAGGGATCACAACTTTTCAGCCTCAGGCACTGTGATCACATGTGCATGCTACCATGCCCATCCTGGTATTGACAGCATCCTTATTAAAACTTTAGCCACTTGTGATGGTTTGTATATGCTCAGCCTTGGGAGTGGCACTATTAGGAGGTGTGGCCTTGTTGGAGGAGGTGTGACACTGTGGGTGTGGCTTTAAGACCTTCATCCTAGCTGCCTGTTAGCCAGTATTCTGCTAGCAGCCTTCAGATAAAGATCTAGAGCTCTCAGCTCCTCCTGCCCCATGCCTGGCTGGGTGCTGCCATGTTCTTGCCTTCATGGTGATGGACTGAACCTCAGAACCTGTAAGCCAGCCCCAATTAAATGTTGTCCTTATAAGAGTTGCCTTGGTCATGGTGTCTGTTCACAGGAGTAAAACCCTAGCTAAGACACCACCGATACAAAAAGTAAGCTTCTGTTCTAAGACATGTGTTCATTTCCCAAGACACACAGAAGGTCTTCCCTCTCACCTCTGACAGCATGGGCTCCTCACCCCTAGCTGTGCTGTCCATGCTCATCATGTCCTGCATAAAGTCAAGAAAACATTGAATACTATTCACTTCCATTCCACGTTTGGTTTTTTTAGTTTTACTTTTATAAAGTGCTATGAGCTGTTTAACAGCAAGAACTATGTCACTTTCTGAGGACTTATCAGAATACAGTACACACAAAACAATGGCTCACCCTTTAATTTATTGCTACGTACTAATAGGAGATAACCATTTATAATCATTTGAAATTCTTTTTTTAAAAATGAGTGGACCAGAGGCGGAAGGTAAATCTCAGTTGCTGAGGATACCATGCCCTTCAGACCCACAGACCTGGGCTGAAAGAGACCTGAGTGCCCTTTATCCTGGGGACCAGTTTTATGGACCCAGAAGGTGCCATGCAAGCTTCCAGAGGAAAGAGCTATGGCTCTGATGCCTATGCACCACAACGACACCATTGCAGGATAACCCAAATGGTCCAAGAGTGGTACCTATACCTTAGTGGCAACCACGAGCTCTCTAATTGGACTTAAGATCTAATCGACGAGAGGGGTATCCTGTTTGGTACTGGAAACCTAGCTAACTACTCAGGCCGAGTGCATTCATGGATCTTAAAGGAAAACCTACAAACACCATTTTACTAAACCTACATAATTCCTAGCAACACTCCAAATATTTATCCTTGAACCCATATGTAAATATTTGGGTTCATCTAAGGAAACTTATTAAACTTCTCTGAGCAACAAACTATCACAGAAAACTACATCAAATTAAATTGAAACCACATTAAAATTAAATTAAAACCTCACTAAATTAAAATGCAGAATTGAGGAGTCCAATTCTAACGAGTACGTCTACATAACAACATGTACACCTAAGGCTCAGAGGACGTGGATAAGGGAGCAAAAAGATGGTAGGAACCAGAGGGTCAGGGAGTTTGCTATGAGACTGTCTCCTAGTAGTGTCAGAAGCTACATATGTGAAGTCTCACAGCCATAAACACACAAACTGATCAAGGACAACAACAGCCAAACAGAATGGGGAAAGGCGATGAGACCTTAACCCTACACAAAGAACTAACTACAGGCAATTAAGGAACACCAAGAGGAGGAGAATAGTCTTCCCCAGAGAAAAGGACTCTAATTAGCAATCCAAAGCCAAATATTCAGCCCTGAAAACATAAACAAAAGTTACGTTATACAGATAGAGCAGGTTCTGTTTAGATATGTATATATATTTATGGGAATAATGGGAAACTATTAATATCAATTAATTAATAATTAGTGGGAAATAATTGGAAAAGGCAATTAACTTGAAAGGAAATAAAGAAGTATATGGGAGGGTTTGGTGGGAGGAAAAAATAGAGAAATGATTTAATTACATTATAATCTTAAAAATAGAAGGGAAATGTAAAATGTAAAAAGATATATTGTATGAAATTTTCTAAGACTTAATAAATATGAATTTTAAAGATGGGCTGAAACATTAAAACTGAAGCAAACATTCAAGCAACTATGAAAAGCAACAATATTAAAATAGCATCTTAGAATAAGATTTTTAAAGAGAACTTGAAGTTGGGTTTTCTATAAAGGAAGAAAGGAATGCATAGTTCTAAATTAATTAACCTTGACCAAGCCACTGTGCCATGCCCACGGAGTCTCCATAGGTCCCCAGCAACACCTATATTCTGCAGTGGGAATGTTTGCCCAGCATGGGAAGCCACTTCTGGATGAGAAGGCTTTCTTCTAACCAAGCCAATTTACTGTGGCCTCCTTCTTTTCATCATTATGACTTCAGCAAGGTCACATGACTCGTGCTAGGATAAGACATTTTGGTAGTTGGAAGATTACTCAATTTGTGACTGTATATATGACCACCCTAATTATAGAGATATATGTGGTACTATTTTGCAATGATGATTGAAGTTTTYATTTATTTACTTTTGACCATTTTTGAGATGGGGTTTCTCTATGTGACAGTCCTGGCTGTCGTGGAGCTTGCTATGTGAACCAGGCTGGTCTTGAACTCACAGAGTTTTCTCTGCCTCGCTGTGCGCTAGGATCAAAACCGCTATGCCTGGCTTTTCCAGGAAGTCATTACCTTGCATCCACACAGTAGCCCCACAACGCTTATATGTTTACAAGAGCACCACCCTCAACCACAGGGGTGACTATTTGGCACTAACCTTTCCTCCAGTTCTTTTACCTAAACCAGAAAACGAATCCATTCCTCTGCAACGGTGGGAGCTTCAACATATGACTCTCGGGAACCCAGTAAATTCCAAGTCGCTCATTCTTTGCCATAAACCAGAACATCAGGAGAGAGGCTAAAATCAACCTCAGAGTGCAGCAGGGGAGACGTTCCTGTTAGCTCTTTACTCCTGCTTCCAGAGGTCTGAGGCAAGCATCCGTGACCGGCGTCTTTCACTCAGGAGTCCTCATACATTTGGGAATGATAGCTTATACTGTGTGTCTATAGGCCTGAATAAGGGCCACGGAAGGACTCTGAGCAGTGATTGTTTCCGAGGTGGAGTGTCATTAAGCCAATATGACACAAAGTACTAAACTTGTGTTGACTCTGGCCACACGCTTGATAGCTGGATCTATTCATGTGACCCTCTGGTGTGTTACTATATGTGTGGGCATATACATATGCCCCAGCTAACAGACTAGCGACTGGATATTAAAACTCTGCAGACACTTGAATCCCGCCTTCAATATCTCACCTGTTTTATTCAACTTACCACCCTATGTATTTTTGTTTGTTTGTTTGTTTGTTTGTTTGTTTTGAGACAGGGTTTCTCTGTATAGCCCTGGCTGTCCTGGAACTCACTCTGTAGACCAGGCTGGCCTCGAACTCAGAAATCTGCCTGCCTCTGCCTCCCAAGTGCTGGGATTAAAGGTGTGYGCCACCACTGCCTGGCCACCCTATGTATTTTTAAAGAAATGTTCACCACACCTTTAATCCCAGCACTCAGGAGGCAGAAACATCATCTCTAAGATCTCTGAGTACCAGTACAGCCTGGTCTACAGAGTGAGTTCCCTGACAGCCAGGGCTACACAGAGAAACCCTGTCTCAAAAAACTAAAACAAACAAAAAAATATTTCAAATGATGGATTTTTTTTCTCGTTTAATGTATTAATAAACACATCAAATACATTTTATAAAAATTGCTCCTGATTTCAGTTTTAATTGAGGGTTCAATAAAGAGGGTTTCGGTTGGATAGGGAAGAAAGCAGCCACAGACTTTCATTCAGAAGCCAGGCCTACAAGGCACACATTTTCAGGATATCAGAAATTATCACCAATGAAAACAGGCGTTTTTAAAATTTAACTCACTTCATTGTTTATTTCCATAAGAGAGATGAAAAGCAACATGAGAACAGATTGTTTTAGATGTAAATGATTTTCTGATAAATGTAACGTGACATATGGCTATCTCATCTATCAAGTACCTTTAAATCTGTCACTGTAATTACAGCTGTCTCCCGACAAAACCATCAGCAGAGTCCATCTAGAGACCTTTGTGCTCACAAAGGCACACATGTGACTGCACACAGTTCCTGAGTGATGCCTGTTGTCCCGCGCTACAACCGCTGTCGGGGAACAGGAGCAGACGGAAGGCCCACAGCAGATGGGAAGCGGGGGTCTGTGCTGTGCATCCTCTAGTCTTTCTGCTGGCATGGCTGGAAGAAACAGCCTGAAGAGCCTAGAAGCTTCTAACAAGCGGACATGTAACGAAACTTCAGATTACCTTACTTGCTTTGTCTTGCCCTGGCTTGAAATCTTCTGTCTTCTGTTTCTCTTTCTGTTGCATTTCCATCTCCAGCTGGAATGCCAACTGCTGCTGAGGAATCAAAGGCATTGAAATCACACGGCAGCTACAACAGGTCAACAGCTAGACATTGGCTCTACCGCTCCTCCTTGCATCTTTGTTTTAGACAGGTCTAACCTACACAGTCCAGGCTGGACTCGAACTCACAACAGCTCTAGTGCTGATGTTCCTGGAACTGCCACAGCTGCTTATGGGCCCCATTTAAGTCCCCAACTAAATCTCGGGAAATTAGAACGATTATTATAGTCAAATAATGCTCAGCTTCTACAATGATTGATTTCCTTAAGCATTAGAAGAGACACTTTATGAGGTTGCAAACCCCTTCCGCTGAACAATAGGAAGTAGAATAAAATCAACCAACCAGACCCACCCAGAGCTCCCAGGGGCTAAGCCACCAACCAAGGGGTACACATGGCTCTGGCTGCATACGTAGCAGAGGATGACCTTGTCAGACATCGATGGGAGGAGAGGCCCTTGGTCTTATGAAGGCTCGATAGATGCCCCAGTGTAGGGGAATCGAGGCCAGGGAGGCAGAAGAGGGTTGGGTGGAGGAACACCCTCACTGAAGCAGGGGGAGGGAGGATGGGGTCGGGACTATCTGGGAAGGGGGAAACTGGGAAAGGGGATAATATTTGAAATATAAATAAAAATATATCCAATAAAAAGAGAAAAGACACTTCTTTAGTTGCCGAAAGTAGGAAGCAGTGCATGCAGAGTCGAGTTATTTCTCTTTTGTTCTTGAACCTACAAACAGGACTAAAGTGATTTTTATGAGATGAGATCTTTAAAAGTACTGCTGGGAGAAAACTAAATCTTGAATGCAGGAGAGAAATGCAGTGAGAGAAAACAAGCCGATAAACTATCTGTAAGCAGGGCTGAGAAACAGTGTGCTTGGTCCTAACGATTACACTAAACGGATGTCAGTGATAACGCCTTCCGACCAAATGGGCGCAGCTCCCGTGCGGGTGCAGCCCACAAGCCAAGCGTACCGTGTATACTCTGTGATGGTTGAGAGAAAATAAAATAGAAAAATAATGATACAAAATACAGAAAGGTTATATAACATCCAAGTTCCAGCATGTAAATAGAGTTTTGTTGAATTGTGAATTGTCTGTGACTGCTTTTCACTGACAACAGAAAGGCAAAGCAGCCATGACAAAGGTCACCTGTGGCTCCACGTGGAATGTGGAATGACAGATCAGAGACCTCACAGCACACTAGCCATGTTTGAAATGTGGTGATAGCGCTATGCTCCAGCGTTATTAAAAATAATAATGATGATGATGATACCATCTAATCAAACAAAGAAGCTGGGTACACGCTCCTTACGCACTTACAATCTCTGCTTTTAGGAGCTTAAGGATCTGAAATCGGAGGCCTATTGGGGCTACTATAATGAGACACTGTCACAAACAAACAAACAAACAAACAAAAGACCAAGATGTTGAACAGCATACTTTGAAGAAACAACGAGACATGAATTGTTTTCTTACCTACAATTTGTTTTGTTTAATATAATCACACTACCCTTAAAAAAATGCAACGATCATCATTCACAGATGAGACACCTGTCAATAGTCTCCAGTCACAAGAAAGCAAAGGTCAAAGGTCATCAGACAGCTAAGTGGGTAAAAGCACTGTCAGCAAGCCTGTTGACCTGAATTCAATCCCCGTAACCCATCTAAAGGAGAAAGAACAGAAGCAGCTCCACCATGCAGCCTTCTGACCTCCACGCATGGGCCACAGTATGAACACGTCTGTTCCCACCCCTGCGTAAACCACACACACATACACACATATCTCACACTAATACTGTTTTAATTTTAAAAAGAAAATGTAAAAAAAATTTTAAGTTAAAAAAAATTAAAATGCTGCTGGGTGTAGTGGTGTGTGGCTTTAATCCCAGCACTCGGGTTGCAGTGGCAAGCTGTTCGCTGTGAGTCTGAGGTGGTCTGGTCTACAGAGTGAGTTCCAGGCCAGGATTACACAGCGAACCCCTATCTCAAAAAAGAAAAAGGAAAAAGAAGGAAAAAAGAAAAGAAAAGAAGGAAGGAAGGAAGGAAGAGAGAGAGAGAGAGAAAGGAAGGAAGGGAGGGAGGAAGGAAGGAAGGAAGGAAGGAAGGAAGGAAGGAAGGAAGGAAGGAAGGAAGGAAGAAAATTTAAGATTGACTCCCTTGGTGATGGAGAGATGGCTCAGTGGATAAGAGCACGGACTCCTCTTTCAGAGGTCCTGAGTTCAATTCCCAGGACCACATGGTGGCTCACAATTATCAGCTACAGTGTACTCCTATACATAAAATAAGTAAATCATTTTTTTAAAAAAATTGATTCTTCTTATGACAGCAAAATTTCTTCATAAAACTTAAAAACAAGCCTGCAAAAAATATTAAGTATCTAAGTAATTCATTTGTTGTCAAAGCAAGGAATGGCATTTGCCAGTGTGAGGTAACTTAAACAGTGTTGATTTCCATGTTCAAAGAAATGTGTCCCCCTAGCAAAATTAGTCTGTTTGCATCATTAGACCTCCGGTGAGAACGCTGGATGTTAAGTGTCAACCCTGGGACGAACGGTGCCTATTTAACACATAAAAGCGTACCTGGCTGCCAGGTTCCACTAGCATCGCTCAGTCCCTGTCTCTTCTAGGGTATGGTTGCCATACCTACCCCCTATGCTAAACTTCTCCGCTCTTCCCCAGCTGCCTTTCTACATAATCCAGAGATCTCGTTACCAAGCCGCCCTCGTCTACCCTTTCGCTGCTGACTCTCCCTTTCCCCTACTCTTTTCCTCTCTTCACTCTGGACTCTCCCAGATGCCCCTGCCTCTGATTATACTCTCCCTTTATCTACAAGAAGCTTTCTCCTCCATCAGACCGAGAAGCAGTTACATCCTTCCTTTTCTCTTTTTCTTTTTGTTTTTTTTTAATTTTTTTCTCTTTTCTTTTTTATTCGATGCTCAATTTGTTCACAGTGGGAGCATCATCAGCTATCAACTAACAAGTCAAAGGTTTCTGAGTGTTTTTCAGCCTTTGTTGATTTTTGTTTGCTTGCTTTTTAAAAAAAATTTTTTTTGACAGAGTCTCATTATGCAACTCAGACTGGGAAGATTCCTATAACCCCTTCTGCCTTAGCAGTGCAGGGATTATAGAAATGTACCACCATGCCCAGCCTTCTCTCTGGCTTTTGTTTTAAGAGGGGCTGTTCCCTAGGCTGCCCACAAGTTACTAGTTGAAACTGGAAATGACCTCAAGGAAGAAGTCCAATCCTCATCCTCCCACTCACACACACTTCGGGTAGCAAGAGAGAACTCTCCGCTTCTCATCTCAGCCCACCCCCTGCTAAGACCCTCCCTGCTGGTTCAGTCCCCCTTCTCCCATCGGCTTCTGCTCACCAAAGCGACTTCTTTAACCAGCCATAACACCTCCTGTAGAATGTTACCATACATTCCACATGCCTGGCTAATGAAATGCTTTGGGTTCAACACATAGCAGATTAGCTTTGTTGGCTAACGTGGCTAGGAAAGTGTTTACTTTCTAGTGTCGCTAAAGTTTATTGAAGTAGGATAAAATAGATGAGGAAAAGAAAGTGGAGTATCTTCCCAGAGTGAACTCATTGTCCCAGAGAAGGAAAACTACTGAGACTTCCTGCTTCTGTTCAGTAGGAGAGCTTAGCAATAGAAGCTGTCAAGGAGGATTGGTCTAAGTAGACAGCACTAATATGAATACTGGTCTCCAAATGTGGCATCATACAGGTTGACTACCTTGTTTAAGAGATACTTTGGACTAGATCTGCTTTAGATCTCTTAATTTTGATATATTTACATATCTCTAATATGCAAATAAAAATTGAAAGATGTCTTAGGTATGGTACTGAAGCCTAAACATGAAATTTAGTTATGTTTTACCTTCTACCTGAAAATAACTATATAACATATTTTAATGATTTTTGTGTGAAACTAAATTCACTTTTTGGCATCATGTAAGCACGCAAAAAGTTTCATATTTAGGAACATTTTTTGGATTTTTTTTTTTTTTAGGTTAGAGATGTTCAACACAGAAAGCTTGGCCAACCCATTCTTCTAGCCCCTACATTCAGGCCTTCACCATTCCTTCCATCTCTCCGACCTCATCAGTTCATTCTTTGTGTGTTCGCGGTTGGTTCTTACTTTGTAAAGAAGATAGAGACAGTAGCACACAGTCTGCTTTCAACTTGTCACCAACTGACATACCCTCCCATACCAAGGCCACCCATTCTCTGTCTCTGAAGTACAATAAGAAGCATTCATTTGTTTCCCAGACCCATTTTCTCTTATTCCTATGGACAGGGGCTCTAGACTATTTTTTTTCTATTCTCTGATATCACTCGTTGTACTCTGTGTGTTCCTAAATCAAAATAAAACCCATTGCTCTTCCCATCACAAGCTCTGTGAAATCCTGCTCACTCACCACCTCCCTCCTTTCCTAGACAGAGTACCTGGCCTTGGAATGGGCATCAGCTCAGCAATGGGTCCCTTAACTACCGTCCCTTGGCTTCAGTGCCCCCTTGGCTTCCAACACACTCTCTGGGTTGCCCTATGATGTCACTCTATAGCCTTTTCCAAAAGAAAAACAGGGATACTGGAGAGTCATGTCTGCGTGGCCAGGGATGGCCAGTGTCTCAGGATGTGGGTGCACACCCCAGGGGTGATGTCCACTTCTACCACAGCTGCCCTCTTATCTCACCTGCTGAAATAAGAGTTCCTCTGCCTTGAGTCGCTCCAGCATTTCCTGCTCCATCATGGCTAATTCTCTCTCATGCTCCAATGCAATTATTTCTCTCTGTCTCTAGCAATTGGTAAAAAAAAAAAAAAAAAAAGCAGCACACACAATTAGAGATCCAATGATCTGTAAATGTAGATTCAGAAGCATCTCAAACACTTAGAAAGTAGGTTAAGCAAATGATGGTCTATTCATCTGGAAACTATGCAACGATTTGGAAGAGTTTCGGGTTTTAGCTGAACAAAGAACATAGAATTAAAATTATACCATAAATATATATGAAAAAGCAGAAAAAGAAAAACTATACAGATAAATATGTCAACATATTTGACATATTTAAATATAACAGAAAAAGACACAGAGAGAAGAAACTATTTAAAATCAAACAAACTTCCTTTCAATTTTCTCCCCTATTTTTATATATTGTAATAGAAAAACAGATTGAACATAAAAATATAGACAAGAACCAATTGTCACGCTCTTCTAATTTCCTTAAAGGATATCTGTACTTACCATTTGCTCCATGTTCACATTTTCCTTGTGCTTATAAATCCACAAGGCTAAATATTCAATCGGATCCAATGGGCGAACTCTTGCAACTTCCGTGAGACCTAGAGTTAGGCATGTCCCCAGGCACTTCTGAAGATATCTTGATTCCATTTCTAACTCCTAAATAAAACCAGCTACACAAGTTTTTGATTAGATCCAAAGTGTTCCGAGGAGGCACAATTAAGAGTAGAGTGAAGCTAGGCAGTGATGGCACACATCTTTAATCCCAGCACTAGAGAGACAGAGGCAGGCAAATCTCTAAATTCACAGCCAGCCTGGTCTACAGATGGAGTTCCAGGAMAGCCAGGGCAACACAGACAAACAAACAAAAAGTAAAGTCAAGGGAGGCTATCTGAACACTCCACCCTGTCACTAGTCGTGGGTGCTTCTTATTCGGGATGACATAAGCAAGCTGGCCCCAGGAAACTTCAAATTGTCCACAAAAGAACTCATCAGTAGCCATAGCTAAAATAGCTTCTATACCCCCAAAGGCTTACAAGCTTAGTCCCCAAATCAGAATAAGACACTATCATTATTGATAGCATTGTGTCGAGTAATTCTGGTGCCAGTTTATGCCTACAACATCCACGGCCAGCTAGCAGCCAAGGAGCCAGACTCAGAGAGCTTAACTGAAGAGCCTTGAGCACTGGGCTGGCAGATTAATGTAGGGTTTGTACTCACTCTTGACCTCAGGCCTTAACTCTAGTGACTCTAAGATGCTTCTCCTAAACACTTCAATAAAACATCACAAATTGTCCATCTCTTCTTTAAAAACATGTATTGTCAAAGTCAGAGACTGTCCATTCAAATTCCAACAGACAGCATGAGGTTCCTCATAATCTGGCCATAAACTTCTGTGTTAGTCGGGGTTCCCATTGCTGTAAAGCCATGCCGTGACCAAGGCAACTCTGAGAAAGGCCATTTTTATAAGGTTTTTAAATTTTTATTTATTATGAGAGAAGGGGACATTTGCCATAACATGCATGCAGAAGTTAGAAGAAAACTTTGTGGAGTTGATTCTCTCCCACATCTGTGTGAGTTCTGAAGATTAAAATAGAGGTTTGGGGCTTATATCACTTCACTAAGCACCCTTCCTCACTGAGCCATCTCTCCTCCCCTACAGATTTTCATTTATACAATTACATCTCGTTTCACCTTCTGTTTATCTCGCCAAACCCCTCCAGGCATTTCTTTTTTTCTTTTTTTTAAATTATTTTTAATTGGATATTTTGTTTATTTACATTTCAAATGTTATCCCCTTCCTGTAACATACATTTCCTGGTCATGGGAGGAAACTAATAGCCATCTCTTCTGTCCTAAGAAATGTTATTTCCCAACAAACACCAGTATGTATCCCACTCCACAGAAGAAAGTCCGTTCCCACAGAAACACCTGTCTCCGGTGGCCTCTTCCAGGGCCTGGGAAGAGGTGCTGGATTCGGCACTCAAACCAACAGCAGACCTAATTCAACTTGAATTTCTGAGAGTTCATGAATAACGGTCTCATAGTATATTTGTGCTAGAAAGTAACCCGTTTGTATAAAAATAAATTTCAATCAGGCAGCCACCAACCTAGACACTTAAGTTAGTTTTCCTTTTGGGTGGTTAAGGGGCGGGAGAAGGGGGAGGAGGAAGAGAAAGAGGAGGAGTCGAAAGAGAGGAGGGAGGAGAAGGGGAACTAACCCTTCCTCTGCCTCCGCGTTGAGACCTCCGCCTCCCGGTTGTGGCTCGCGAGGTGAAAATTTGAAAACTGCTTCTGCAGAGACACCAGAGGACCGATTCGAAGGAAAACGCTCCAGCCTCCTTGGTACACGCAACTGTTGCACGTTCTGGCCACCTTCCAGTGAGTCGCGTCCCGTTGCCTGGCAACAAGAGCTCGCTCAAGTATAGAACGCTAAGGTTCCATCGCTACGCAATCAGTGGAGGCAAAGGGAAATAAAAGGGGAATTCACGCAGAAGGGGAGGGGGCGTACTCTAGACTGAGCCAGGAATGAGGGACACAGAGGGAGAACCAGATTTACGGGAGAGGAAGCACTGGGGAGAAACAGGACAGAGACTTGGAACCTGGCAGGCACAGGGGTCCTTAGATAGGAGCCCTGTGGACCAGGGGATCTTTCAAAATCAGGGAAGACTCCTTTGATCGCTGGGGATTAAAGCTGCAGGCTTGTTGGCTTAGTAATTTTATGACTCACACCTTTCAGAGCGAACTCAAACGCAAGCAGCTTCAGGTTACTCAAAGACACCCTCCGCCAGGCTCTAGTATGCACTTTCCCTCCTGTACTTGGCTAGTTTTTTGTCAATGTGACACAACCTAGATGTACTGGGGAGGAGGAAATCTCAAATGAAGAATTGCCTCCCTCTGACTGACTTGTGGTCATGTCTGGAGGCGTTTTCTTGATTGCTAACTACGGGTATATGCCCACCATGGGCAGTGCCCATCCGTGAGAAGATAGGCTTGGGCTGTGTAAGACAGGTCGCTGAGTCAGCCAGGGAAAGCCAGCCAGTAAGGGGCACTCCTTTCAGAGTTACTGTTGCATGCTCTTGCACTGACTTCCTGGCTTGGCTTCCCGTGATGACGGACGGACTGTAATCTGTAAACCCGATAAATCCTTTTCTTTCCCAATTCGCTTTTGGTCATGGTGTTTATCAGAGCAAGAAAAAGCAAACTGTAGGCATGGCATTGCTCAGTGGTAGAGGCTTCCATAAATGCAAGAAGGGACGCTGGTGGGCTGGAGAGATGGCTCAGCGGTTAAGATTGTTCTTCCAGAGGTCCCGAGTTCAATTCCCAGCAACCACATGGTGACTAGCAACCATCTGTAATGGGATATGATGCCCTCTTCTGGTGTGTCTGAAGACAGCAACAATGTACTCATATGTGTTAAATAAATAAAYAAACAAATAAATAATCTTAAAAGGGGGGGCACTAATGGATCAACAAAGTATGAGCCCTTCCTTTAGCCACCCACCTCCAACAGCAGAGTGCTCAGACATATTTACTCAGTACTTGGTATGTGACAAGTGCCAGAAGTAGTACCTCATAGGGCTTGTCACATTTAGGCAATGTAGCAGCCACTCAATAACCCAGGCACAAAACTGCATTCTGGGAATGCAGTTGGTGATTCTGTGGTGGATTCTATGAGGACAGATGAGTGTTGGGGGCTTCACTGGGGATTTTGTCAAGTCACACATGAATTGAATCAGAGATGTTGGAAGTTGCACTTCACCCAAACCCATCAACAATTCATCATCAAATCACATAGAGCAGCAAGGATGTGGGAGGCTGTTTATCCACACACTGGCGCGAATAGAGGAGGACTTGCCCGATCCCCTAGCCTCCACACCTACTTCAAACTTTGGCTTTAAACACAAATGTATGCAGGGCTAACCCTTCTGTAGATTCGATTTCCTTGACTTCGGGAAGCTATGTTTGGGCATGATCTTGAGTCTCGTGAGGCTTCTTTCGTGTGTTCTGTCACTATGTCATGATCCACGTCTGGCCTCACTGATGACTCTGGCCATGACAGCTGTGCCCGTGTGGTGCTTTCAGTGAGATGATCCCCGTAGACTCCTACATTTGAATGCTTGGTTACCAGTTGCTGCAACCATTTTGAAAGGATTAGAAGATGCCTTGCTGGAGCAGATGTGTCACTGGGGGGTGGGGGGGGTAGGCTTTGAGATTCCAAATGCCCACAGCAGGCTCTGTCTGTCCAACTGTGCCTCCAACTTGCAGATGAGATGTAAGCTCTTAAAGACTGCTCCAGCACCATGCCCGCCTATCTGCCGTCATGCCCCTGTCCCCATGATGACTCTGACTCACACTCTAAAACTGCAAAGCTTCCAATTAAATGCTTTCTTTTATAAACTGTCTTGATCATGGTATCTCTTCGCATCAATAGTAAAGTAACTAAGATGTCCTGCTTGTGTAATACACTCTCTCCCTATTTCAAGATCCTTAATCACAATTCCAAAGCTCCTTTTAGCACATAAAATAACATTCACACGTTCCAGGTTTGAGACTATGAGCACCTGGGAAGCAAAAAATGTAATACTGGCCAAGCCTTCAAGATGGCTCCTGGGTCTACAAATATTGTTAGTCTTACTTCTTGCATAGTAAATTGTCTCTGGCTGGTTATAGTTCTTTGCCCTAATCCTGGAACCAAACTTTTTTTAAGGGTCTGTGATCCCTTAAGTTATGAACAATATTTAATCCCTCCTTTGAAGCTGGGTACACCTCTCATCTATCACAGGGAAGGCATAGGCAGGAAGAAGCACAAGCTCAATCACACTGGGTTACCTAGGGAGTTGCAGGCTAGCCTATTCATAGTGAGAATAAATTAAAATAAACAAAGTGTGCTCATAGCACTCACTGCTTCTGGAATGTTTGTATTTCTAGACTCTAATATTGGTGAGGGGTAGAATTTATTTATGTTTTCTGTATTAATGTCTACTTATTCATTCCTAAGTAGAAAAAAATTGGAAATATGGGGGCTAGGTGCTAGGAACATATGTTGACAATATCTTGTTGCATAATAGCTCATGTTTCTTAAGCTCTTGCTATGTACCAGGCTCAGTGCCTTTCATGTGATTAATAGCTGGCTCAATTTGTTCTTTCCATATTAAGAGGTCTGTATTTTACCTCTGTTTTCTAAAGGGAACCAAGACTGAGACACCAAGCACCTTGCTGAAGATCTCACAGCACCAGACATGGTCTGTCTGGGGCAGGTGTCTGTGCTGCTGTGGCTCTGCTCTGGTTCACTGCAACCTCTAGTGTGGTATTTTGTCTGGGAGTGCATTATCTGCCACTCTTGACACCTATTAGGAAATCTAGATCATCAGCGCCACCTAAAGCGATGCTGTGGGATAATGTGTCAGCAGAGGCTGACAGGCCCATCATTTTCTTCCCTCTCTCTCCCTGTAAAGTAAATGGGCCTCTGTTGTCTATGTCACAGACTAGCTTCCAACCTCACAATAGCACAGCTTGCTGTATACCCAGAGTTTCTCTCCAGGACCTTGATTTCTCTGTACTTAAGAGTAAATATGTGTGGGTTGGTTAAAAGTCTTCACCATCCTTGACAAATAATATGCTAAGCCCTCTCAAGACTGGTGACCACTGGGACTCATGGTCTGACATATTCCAGCTGACAAGCCCTAGGAAAGAAGCCTGCTTGACTGTGACAGCTATTGGCAAGTATAATTTGGTTGGTTCTTCTAAGAAAGGTAATGTTATGATTTGGATTTGTTTTTTGTTTTTTTGTTTTTGTTTTTGTTTTTGTTTTTGTTTTTGTTTGTTTTTTTCCAGACAGGGTTTCTCTGTATTGCCCTGGTTGTCCTGGAACTCACTCTGTAGACCAGGTTGGCCTCAAACTCAGAAATCTGCCTGCCTCTGCCTC